>QLOM01000382.1:0-14903 GCA_003313785.1 Termitomyces sp. MG148
TACGGCAATGTAAACACCGAAGCGGTTGGTGCTGGGTTTGCGGCTGTTCTGGCCGATGTCTGCCCAAATTTGGCGTGGGCGGCTTCGACGCAGCCGGCGTTGGCGGCCTCAAGTCCAAAGGAGACATCGCAGGAGACGCCATGACACTTTCGTGCCTCGGTGAAGGTGCGACAATTGACGTCTGGGTCTGGGACTGTGACGATGGACGCTGAGCGACGAACGATCCTACGCCCTCAGCAAGGGTCCAGCGACGTCTACATCCACAATCCCTTCGACACCTTTCTCCAGTGCTGCAAATTTAGCCTCGTGTGGCGAATGTCCATCGGGTCCTTCGACACCTGGCCTTAGTTCATAGAGTACCGGGGAGAAGCGTACCGCAACGCTGGCCTTCTTGTGACCAGGCAATTGAGCGACGGGGGGACGAGCAAAGTTTGCTCAAGAGTAGATATAAACAGACGACGTCGATGAAGGGGCGGAAACCGTTGTCGTATGCGCAGGAAGGTCCGTTGTATTGATCGTCGGACGACCTTTACGTCCCCGGGCAGGCGTGCCGTTATCTTCTTTACCATTATTGCTACTTTTGGCAGGAATAACAGAGGGGTCCTCGAATTGGCCAGCTGGGGTCATGAGCAGGGCGCCATCAGGGCTAAACGTGAGCCGGCGGAAGAAATTAGTGAAACTTTCATCCCCGTACAATTCTACGGAAGACCAAGCGGCAAGATTTGGTGATGCGGCATCGGTGAAGGTGAAGGTCCATAACGGTTGTACGTCGCCGGAGATCCAGGGGCGTTGGAACTGAAGGAGGAACGTCGAGAGGAAGGTTTATCGACGGAGGGCAGAGGGAACATGGAGGATGTCGACGCGACGGAAGTAACCGGTGTCAGGGGGGCACCATCTCTTCCGTGAGACCATGAGAGGGGGTCTCAGGATGGTCGCTGGTCACTGATTCGGTATCACTGAGAATGGATTGGCTGCGGAACTTGGGAGGACGGCTGCCACCACTAACGCTTGGGGTGCGGCTGTGTCGGTGGGGCAGTCGTGTATTTCTGCCCACCGCGTGTGCCTCGAAGACACCATTCTTGGTAGAGATGCGGTAAATGTGCATAGAGCGGTCGCTGCTCTGTGTGGCGATATACTCATTCAGAGGATCCCAAGCAACGCCTTGGACATAGTGTGAATGCTCAGCAATCTCTTGGACAGGTTTTCCTAGATGTGCATATCTGAACAGGGCTCGTTAATCAAGTATCAGCTAGGGCTCACCGTCTGCGACTGAAAACACGCGTGCAGTGTTGTCTGTGCTCCCAGCGATGATGTATTCTCCGTTCGGACTCCAAGCCAGATCGTACACTTGCATGGTCGTGCATCTGTGTACATGTCAAAACTCGGCGCAGAACAAGCAACAGACAAACAAACCGAAAACTGGTCCTTGGTTTCCAGTACTCTCTTTCGTGCTGCAATTCCTCCGGAGTAAGATCACTGCCATATGTGCTAACCTGAGGCGTTGCTGATGGCGACCAAATAATTATATTCCGTCTGAGAAAGAAGAGTCATACATCGCACTTGAAGGGTTTTTGAGACATACCATCACCAGCAGAGGCAATCAATTCGCCTGTATCATCGTTAGAACTAGATTTACGAGTCATCAAGCACTTCCTACCAGTGGGAGAAAACCGAACAACATTGACTGCAGCAGAATGACGACTGAGTGTCGCAAGATACTCAACGCGTGGCGGTCGGGGCACATTCGCTGTATCCTCATCCTCGAAGAGTGTCAAAGGCCTTATATTGGGGTGAACCATCCATATCTAAGGTGTGAGCCCCTTAGGCCTGAAACCTTTTGATGACTGTACTTACCCTGACATGATTGTCTTCCCCGCCAGTCGCCAGCCTATAAGAGTGAGATGCAAACGCCTTGTCCTGTCCTGAGCTCGGACGCGCTTTTTTGAAGGACCCAGGTTGAAAGTCGCAAGTAGATATTGGCTTGCTGTCATGCCATCGAATCTCGAGTGCTCGGAAACGCATTCTGTGAGATTTACGACGCGATGAAGGTGCTCTGGACGTGTATTATGATACTAGCAAGTGGATAATGGAGTATAGAAGATATAAAAGGGTTCAAAAACAAAAGGAAGGTAATTGTCAATTGGGCTATCAAGATGAATTAGGCGCATGTCACCCAATTTGTCACACAAAAATGCTCTTGCTCTTTCCACCCCCGACATCGATCATTCAACTAGTGCATGGTCGAACATCGAACATTCTGATATGTAGAAGATCTTTGCAATCTACTATCGCTCTGAATACAGGAGGTAACCCTCATATATATCTGTAGAAGGATCCGATGCGGATGACTTCTTTCTATGGAAGATTAGGTCTTCAAGTTCTTCAGTATATGTATTAGTAAGAGCTCCCATCTAACCACGCTAAAAGCCTTGTTCATGACAGAAAGAAAAACAAAGATCAAGAATCGAAACCGAAACGAAACGAAGGAAAGTTCGCCACTCATGGGCTGTCGCTTTCTAGAGAAACTTTCCAGCTTTTTCAAGGCCGTAGTCGGTTGATAGATTAGATCCGACTAGAGGATTGCACCAGCAATATTTGATCTTGAATTTGTCTCCAAACGAATCCTCAGGCCTCCAGATGTGACGTTTAAACGTTCCCCGATCCATATCATCCAAGTATTTTAGAACCTCAGATAAAGGCGGCCGATTGATTGGTCGCTTTTCCGAGAGTGATAAATGCATCTAACCCTTCTGGATTGTATTCCTTAACAAACCAAAAGTCAAAACGTTTGCGGAAGCCAGCAGGGGACAAACGCACATCGACAAGCTTCAGAATGACATTCCCGAGTTGATAAATATCGGATTTGAATGGATTGTAAGGTCCAGGCCTCTCAAATTTCGGCATAGCCTTGTCCTGGCCAGCTCTTATCATCTCCTTCAAATCAACATTCTTCAACTCTGAAGGATATCGACATGATATGTCGAAGTCGATGTAGTAATATTGAATGGGTTTTACGGACCACCGTTGGCGCCACTTGAAGGTCCAGGAAAGTCCGTCACAGCAAAGTGAGTTCCACGAGGTATAATTTTGGTAGGTTCGTGCCCAACTATGGTTGCCTTAACCTGCTTGAAATTCAATAGGGTTTAGAATTTATGCATGAACATGACATCTCACATAGGTATTCAGACTGTCAGGATTTCTCATTCCAACTAGAGCTGTTCACAGAGACCCCTGTTGGTACAATCTCATGATGGATGCTGCGCATATTGCAAGATTGCTTCGTGCATTTCTCCTACACGCCTAAAGGGAACTCTATTGAAGTGAACTAAGTGAGGCATGACCATCAATAGTTTCGTCATTAGGATAAGGCATGGCATCAAGGATCGGGACAGTGTGATTGCGCTTATCAGACCGCAGTTCAGAGGAATTGAGATATTGGGCGATGGGATATTCATTGGTTGAGGAATCGACGACTTTAATTACTACTTTCGTTCCGTTCAACCGCGTCGCGTCAATGGTTTTGTAGTTCTATTGCATTGGGGTAAGGTGATCATGTCAAGAACCACAATGAGATAGATGGCAATACCGCTAGGCAAAGCGCGTCCTCATAATTGTAAATGTCCGCAATAGGTTTAGGTGATTTCAGCCGCGAGGGGATCCAGTCAGGTTGATAACGAGGTCGCAGCTTGTATCCTCGTCGAAGAAGCATGGGCTGAAGGTCGACCCAAAAAGCTTCATGTTTGGGAAGAATTCCTAGATATCGGTTGCGAGATATCCATGGAAGCTTTGACACAGCGAGTTTGTCTCTTCTGGATCGACTGCTGTCACAGTTTCCGAACATGAAGAGTTTTTCATATCGAAGAATTAGCGTCATCTTTCCGAGGACAACGCTTATAAAACTGTTATTTTTCTTCAGGTACAACTGTTGTTTCTCAGAAAAAGATGAATGTACGGACGAAACATTTAGACCCTTCGCAAACGAACCCTTGGGCACCTTATCAATCGACTACAAAGGCGTAACAATAACAATTGTTCTGTTGATGTCACGGATTTCATGTTTTACAACACTAATCTTTCAAGAACTCTGGAATTAGTTTTTAGCAGTTTCTTTTCTATGCCAATCCTATGCCGCATGCGTTTCGAAGGTTACCTGTGAAACACATCAATATGCACGGTTCAATCTATCCTCGGGAGAACCGACCACTGGCATAGAAAAACTTATGAAATTCAGCGCACTTCTAGACTAAAGGGATTTCAAATTCCAACTTCAACTCATGGGTAGAGGCTCGCAGAATTCACGTTATTTAGACGCGGCTACGATGCTGTGGAACTACAGGACCTCAAGCTAATCACTGCAGAAGAGCTAGAACAGTATGACATACCTCAAAATCTTCTACCTCATCTTTCCCATAGGTGGATTTCAAAAATCAATTTTCTCCGCCATGATCTGTAAGGGTTATTATTTGCGCGTTATCCGAGGAGACGATTTTCAAAGCCGCCTTAGGAAATGCAGGAACTTATTCTTCCAGATTATAGAGGATTACAATATATACACAAGGATCTGATATTCCTGGATACATAACGTTTAATCGTTGATCATGGCGCAAAATCATAGTTACAGGTGAAAAGTCAAGCCAGAATCAAAGCTGAAGGATTGCTGGATGTTGGGTTCTACGCGCGTTCTAGCACCGTGCGCACCGATTATTACCGTCAGGGTCGACTCAGGGCTGGATGGAAAATATTATACAGACTGGAACGACAGCCACCCTCAGTCATTATACGGAGACTGAGGGTGAGCACGCAGTTTACTTAGAGAATAATGGACAAACCAACTTATGCATACTATAGAGTAACCTCTGTGTGTTATTAGGTATGCGAATACAGTCATTATACGGAGACTGAGGAGTAACCTCTGTGTGTTATTAGGTATCGACTTCTAACAGGTTATGGGCTTGTGCTGCACTGTCCTTTAGAAGTAACTGACCTTGTTTGCTGTACGAGCCACTGCTGAGCTCGATATCCACCGGACCGACTGTCCAATACATTGATTATACTCGTCGTTGCATACCATGGCACCGACAACTGAAGACACTCCGAATTCCCCTGAGACACCCTCTGCTACGCATATTGCTGAAATGAGGAGTGTTGACAACTCTGCGAACCCGACAGTCCTTCCTGTGGGCAAGATAACCTCCTCTTGGAATGGACATGTGCTGGATAAGGACCACGGCAAGTATGGTGAGTGGGCATACACCATGAAACTCGAGCTCTCCATGGTGCAGCTGTGGGACTACATCTTCGACCCCATACCGTCGCCACATCCCACCTACGAACCACGGGCTTACCGCTCCTGGACCTCCAATTGTTGTCTGGCATGTTCATTCCTTAAGCAAGCGCTTTCCTCGTCCGAACAGAAACTGTGCGCTGAGGAGGAGAATCCTGAAGCCCTATGGTCATACCTGAAGGATCGACATGGCAGGGCAGTTCCGGTGAAGCAAGTCCGGCTGTTACAGGAGGCACTTACCACGAAATGCAGTCTGTCGGAGCCGCTCACCAAGACGGTTGACATGATATTTGAGAAGATCGACCGTGCGTTTGATGCAGGTGAGGTGACGAAGGATCTACTGAAGTCTATCGCCGTACTGTCCGTTTTATCTGACAAGTCATTTGCGCATATCCGTTCCATCATCTCCCGTGACCTGGGCCAGGCTGGCGATACCGCGAAGTATGGGCCGACCGAGATCAGACTTTTCTTGGAGGGAGAACAGACGCTCCTGGAGGCGGATAAACCTTCATCCACGCTTGACGATTCAGCACTGGTTGCTTCCCCTGTCAAGTCTTCTAGGGCAAAAGACATTACATGCATGGCATGCAAGACTCGTGGATGCCCTGCTCAGGTCTACACTGGCCATACTGCGCCATGGTGCATCCTGGAGGGCGGAGGGATGGCTGGCAAGAGTGTCAAGGAGTCGAAGAAGGCCCGCCTGGCTTTCTACGACAACAAGCGGAAGGAGCGAGAGAGGAAGGGTAAGGCAGCCACAAAGATCACATTTACCCCAGCTGGGGGTAGTGCGTTCACTCTGGAGGGTGACCCCGCAACCATTGCGGCATACCTCGCTACACAGACACCGAACCCCAGCACGACACAGACAACGGAGTTTGCTGGCCTCAGCTCTGATGCGTTGCCTGTTGCGGGGCTCCTTGCAGATGCTGAGAGTCTGGAGTTCAATGCGTGGGTTGTCCTTGAGGAGGAGCATACAATGGAACTGGGCACTGACAGGTACAAGACCACCACCATGCTTGCCAAAGACCACGAGATGGCTCTATCATGTTTGGATCAGACTTTGGAACCATTCTACCTAGACTCAGGTGCCACTGTCCACATCTCTCCAAACCAAAGTGACTTTGTCAAAATCAACTCGATCCCTGAGAAACAAACACGTGGAGTAGGAGGCACTACCATTGCAGCAATTGGGGTAGGGACTATCCGAGTACATGTTGCTGAAGGCATTTATATGGACCTGGAAAATGCGCTGTATGTACCAAAATCGACAGTCCGGCTCTTATCAATCAGCAGAATAACACAAGATCATGGGATGTCCACAACGTTTGATGACACTGGTGTCTCCCTGACAAAGAAACTTAGTGGAAAACCAATGGCAACAGGAACCCTTATCCCTAGATGTGGCCTCTATACACTTGACACTGTAACCCACCATGCCCTCATGGTCCATGACTCACCCAACATACAATCATGGCATCTTTGT
Organism: Termitomyces sp. MG148; assembly: GCA_003313785.1. Classification (NCBI taxonomy): domain Eukaryota; kingdom Fungi; phylum Basidiomycota; class Agaricomycetes; order Agaricales; family Lyophyllaceae; genus Termitomyces; species Termitomyces sp. MG148. The sequence continues at coordinate 6,768 of QLOM01000382.1, forward strand.
CTAGGACACGTGAACTATCAATCAATCATTCAGATGGCATGCGCAGGCATGATTGAAGGTATGCCCTCTACATTCCCTTCCAAACCTCCCAAGTGTGACCAATGTATCCGTGGTAAACAGACCAGGACACCAGTACCAAAGGAGCGTGAGGAAGGGAAAGGGCATAGGGCAAAAATGAGATTAGAAAAGGTCTGGGTGGATCTAACAGGTCCGGTGGCAGTCACATCTCGCACGGAGAATAACTACATCATGAATATTGTTGATGATTACACAAATAAACCATGGTCAATCCTGCTAAGATCGAAGGACAACAGTTTTAATGAACTCAAGGCTTGGATTCTCACACGTGAAAATGAAACTGGGACACGCCTGAAGATACTAAGAGCAGGTTGCAATGGGGAACTAAACGGAGAACGTCATAAAGAGTGGTACCGACAGAGGGGTATTATACTGGAAGTAGGAGCACCCTATACATTGGCACATATGGGCAAAGTCAAGAGAATGCATTGCACATTAGGAGGGAAGGCACATGCAATGAGAATTGCTGCAAAATGTCCATCTTTCCTGTGGGACGAGTTCTATTTGACTGCTGCACACCTTCATGGGAAGACAAAAACCTCGGCCATTCAAGACATGACACCAGACAAGTTGTGGTATGGCAAGAAACCCTTATATTCATACATTTGAGAGATTGGCTGTCAAGCATTTGTTCTCATTTTGAACCAACACAATCCTAAAATCTTCGAACGCTCGATCAAATGTGTGCTCATTGGATATGATAATAATTCAAAGGCATATTGTTGTTATGACCGTGCTGCTAAGAAAGTATACAGCACATATCACGTCAAGTTCATAGAGAGTCATAACAACCCTTCACTCCCCTCACCTAGTGACAAACCCACAACAAACGCCAAAGACTTGAATAACACCAATTTTCCTGACATGACCTCAATTGTGGAATGTGCAGTCAATACCCCGATGCAATCCACACTCGTAGATGAAGACAACAGAATACCAAGGATCCCTGGCCCAATTATCGAGCCACCAATGGTTGATGCCCCTGGAATCCACGGACAGGTGGCAGAAGTCCATCAACAGAGAGAAGAAGCAATACCCCAACCACAACTACGACGGTCAACACGGACAATTACTCCCACAGAGAAAGCTGACCCAAGACCAGATTGAGAATTGTGCACAGACAAAGCGGTAAGGGAGTCCAAGGAAGCTGCGAGCGTGTAAGGCAAGGTAGAATCAAACGGAGGGCGGCAGTCAATGAGGAACGAGAAGGTCCAAGAGTCGAGAATGTCAAACAAGAAGCTAACCTTGATCAAATACTTTCAGCCCTTAATGCGGATGAAAACACACAATATGTTTTACCTGGAGTGGATCTTGAGGCTCCGAGGACATGGGAGGAAGCGCAAAGCTCCATGGACAGGGAGAGGTGGACTGAATCATATCAAAATGAGCTGAAATCTCTGAAAAAAATGGGCGTATGGACTTTAATCCCACGGGAGGATGTTCTGCATGGTCACCGAGTCCTTAAAGGACAACCGGTTTTTGCTGTTAAACGTGATGAGAATGGGAAGATCACTAGGTTCAAGACTTGACATGTTGTGCAAGGATTTAATCAGATCTATGGTAAAGATTATACACATATGATCTCACCTACAGCCTGCGCAGAATCCTGGAGAATTCTACTGCATTTAGCAGCATCCCTAGGTTGGGAAGCAAGTCAAATTGATGTCAAGACCGCTTTTCTAAATGGGATCTTACCTGAAGATGAGAGAGTGTACATGGGGCAACCACGGGGGTTCGAAGAGAAAGGAAAGGAGAAGTGGGTCTGCAAGTTGGTCAAGGGTCTATACGGCATGAAACAGGCAGGGCAAATATGGAACAAGACATTAGATGAGCAGATGCGCAGTTGGGGTTTTACAAGACTTGCCTGTGAAGCGTGTGTATACCACAGAACGACTGAAGACAGCACAGTGATTGTAGGGGTGCATGTTGACGATTTCCTTGCAATATTGAGCACTGTGAGGGCGGAGGAGCAGTTCAAGAAGCAGATGGCAGATACATGGACTATCATGGATTTGGGCACGCCAAGACACATACTGGGAATTGCTGTAAGCTGGAGGCAAAAGACGAACCAGGTGCACCTGTCACAAACAACTCTTATTGACAAGCTCGTTCAACAATTTGGACAAGAAAGCGCTACACCTCTATCCACACCAATGGATCCAGGGACAAAACTGTGACAAGTTGATCTGGCGATGTTACCAGACATAGACCATAAGAGGATCACTTGCCTCCCTTACAGACAGCTGGTCGGAGGCTTATTATGGCTAGCGGTCTCCACGCGGCCAGATATTCAGTACACTGTACAGCAGCTTTCCCAATACCTCGACTGTTTTACCCATATACACTGAAATGCTGCTATACAAACCCTACGTTACCTAAAGGAGACTAGGACTTTGGGTATATCCCTAGGCGGTCGGAACCCAGTCCAGTTGATTGGTTTCACTGACTCTGATTGGGCAAATTGCCTTGACACAAGAAGGAGTGTCGGGGGCTACGCATGGACTCTGGGATCTGGAGTAATCTCCTGGGCAACACGCAAACAACAAACGGTAGCAGCATCTTCTTGCGAGGTGGAGTACATGGCAGCTTTTGAGGCCGCTCAGGAGTGTATATGGCTGCGCTCACTACTTGAAGCGCTTGGATATGCATCTGAGGGCGCAACGACAATCCTTTGCAACAACAATTCTGCAATAAACCTCTCAGAAGACCCTATGCTTCACCAGCATGTCAAGCATGTCGATATAAAATATCATTTCTTACAGGAACGTGTCACATCAAAAGAAATCATTGTTCGTTACATAAGTACCAAGGACAACGTCGCAGACATCTTTACAAAGGCACTAGCCACTCTGCAGTTTGTCAGGCTTTGTGACATCTTGGGGATGACCCAGTATTCCACGTGAGGAGGAGTCAACTAATCTATGCCCACGGTGAGGAGGAGTGTTAAGATCTATGTGCGTTACAGCACCGTGCGCACCAATTATTACCATCAGGGTTGACTTAGGGCTGGATGGAATATATTATACAGACTGGAACAACAGCCACCCTCAGTTATTATACGGAGACTGAGGGTGAGCACGCAGTTTACTTAGAGAATAATGGACAAACCAACTTATGCATACTATAGAGTAACCTCTGTGTGTTATTAGGTATGCAAATACAGTCATTATATGGAGACTGAGGAGTAACCTCTGTGTGTTATTAGGTATTGACTTCTAACACTGGAGACCAGTGAAGAAATCATTCTTGAAGAAAATGTAACATTGGTTTGTCCTGTTCCCTTGAAGATGTAAAGTTGAAATACTAGGGAATAGGATCACTGTATTATCATTGTACCATAAGGATAATATACATATTGTACAGTATTGCTAGAACATTTGTAATGAACAAGAGAAAGCGCGAGCACCAACGAGTGTGTACCGTCGGCCATTGTTATACCAAGCTAATGATTTCAGATTGATTCTAGTTGTTTCTCCAACTCTTCCCCTCAAACCGAGATCATTCCAAGAAGTCCTACTTTGTGTTCAAAATCAGGACGAGGTAGCGCTTTTGTAAAGATGTCAGCGCAGTTTGATTCTGATGCGCAGTGGAATATAACAACTTTGTTTGAAGCTATTTGTTTGCATACAAAATGATGTTGGATATCGATATGTTTGCCTCGTGCATGGAAGACTGGATTGCTTGCAAATAAGGTAGCGGATTTGTTATCTGTGATAAGACTGGTTGGCTTTTTGTCTGAGTGTCCGAGCTCCACCAACAATGTGCATATCCAGAGGGTTTCACGTGTTGCATGACAAAGGGCCATGTATTCACCTTCCATGCTTGATAACGCCACTGTTGGTTGTTTCTTCAAACTCCATGTGGTGGGTCCGCCGCACATTATAGTTACGTATCCTGATAGAGCGTCTGTTGTCTAGATTGTTACCCCAGTCAGAGTCTGAAAAAATTTTAATGATTTCAGCTTTTTCGAAGTTGGCAGGGTTGTATCTGAGACCAAGATCAAGTGTTCCTTTGAGGTAATGAAACATGTGTTTGACAGCGGTCCAATGTTCGGGTGAAGGGTGTGACGTAAATTGGCTGAGATGTTGTACTGCAAAGGCTATGTCAGGTCGAGTTAATATTGCTGCCCAAATAAGCATCCCTATGGCTGATGGGTACTGTTTTTCAATGTCATGGTAGTGTGGATCTTCATTGTCAAGTTTACAAAGTTTTGTGTTTGCATCTATGGGTGTGTGAACCGGGTGTGCATTCTCAAGACCCATGCGAGTAAGAATTTTTTCAATGTAGGGTCGTTGAGATAGTTTGACAGTCCCATTGTCATGATGCATGATAGTAAGTCCGACTATATGACAGGCTTCTTCTAGGTCAGTAGTTTTGAATCTTGATTTTATCTCTTCCTTGATTGTTTTAATATATTCCTCTGTTTTTGCAAAAATGGACATGTCGTCGACATGTACAGCTACGATGGTGCACGTTACTCTGTCGCCTCTGATGTAGACGCACTGGTCGGACAGAAGTCGAGTGAAACCAATTTTTCCAAAGTGTTCATCTAAAAGTTTGTTCCATTCTTGACCTGCTTGTTTAAGTCCGTAAATAGTTTTTAACAGTTGCATTACCTGTGATGTTCCATCCTCAAACCCAGGGAGTTGATCCATGTAAATTTCTTCTCAAAGGTGGGCATTCAAGTATGCACCCACAATATCCACAGTATGAAATTTAAAACCATATGCTGTTGCCAAGGCAATAAGGATTCTGAGCGTGTCAAGGCAAACCACTGGTGCATATGTCTTGGAATAGTCAATTTTGGGTTGTTGCATAAATTCTCAAGCAACCAAGCATGACTTTGCTTTAACAAAGTTTCCGTCACCATCAAGCTTGACTTTCCATACCCATTTAGATTTTATTGCGTCGCGGCCCTGAGGTAAATCAACCATTTCATATGTGCCTAGTTTTTTAAGTTGATCTAGTTTGGTTTGCATAAACTTTTTCCACATATTGCTGAATAATGCCTCGTTGACATCAGAGGGTTCTCCATGTTCGGTGCTGAGAAGTGCAATGTCTGGAACGTCTGCGACCAATGCATTGGCCAGCTTTTCTGTATTCGGATTAATTGATGATGTTTTTGATGGCCGTGCTGCCAGGTTGTTCATTAATCGATAGTCAGGTGATGGTGCTGCGGCTATGCAAGCTGATTTTTCTTGTGTAGTGGTATGATTTTTGGATTGAGTAATGTCTGTATCATCTTTGATTTCCATGATTTTTGCGGTGCTTGATTAATCCTTTGTAGGCTCGACTGCAGCTGCTTGATTGCTTTTCTCCCCCTCAAGCTGCAAAGGGTCAAAAGATTGCTCTTGTTGGGGAGGAGTCAAATTTTCTTGCACGAAAATAACATTTCGTGATGTCAGTACTTTGTGTGTTTCAGGATTGAAGTATCTCCATGTGCAAGATTCATCTGTGAGTCTCACAAATACCATTTTCCTTGATTTTGGATTGAGCTTTGACAGGTTTGCTCCTTCATGTAGGACCCAGCACTGAGTTCCCCACTCCTGTAACCGCAATACATCAGGCTTCTTGCCTGTCCAAACTTCCTCAGGTGTTACATTGTTAAGAACACGTGTGGGAGACCGGTTTTTAAGGTAGGCTGCATATGATACTGCTTCAGGCCAAAGTGACTTTGGAAGTTTATGCTGGAACAGCATAGCGCGTGCGTGTTCCACGAGGGTACGGTTTACTCTTTCTGCTATTTCATTCTCTTCTGAAGAGTGAGGGGCTGTTGTCTTTATCCTTATGCCATGTTTTGCACACCACGTACGCACTGAATCATTTAGAAATTTGTTTTCTTGGTCGCATCTGATGGCTTTCAGGTCTTTCCCAGTTTGGGTTTTAATGTGCATCCTATATTTTTCGAGTCCAGCAACAGTCAATTCCTTGGTTCTATTCTTTAAGAAGTGTATCACGGTTCTTTGCGATTTCCCATCAGTTAGGCCCATGTAATATCGTATCCCGTGTACTCCCATAGTTCGGGCTGGCCCCCATAGATCAATTGAAGTCATGTTGCTGATTTGGTCAAACGTCACATTTGATTCTTTTGGGAAAGGGGTTACGTGTTGTTTAGCTTGTATGCAAGCTTTACATTGATTTTCACTATCTCCTCCACTAACCTCCATTCCTTTGACCATGTCTTTGTTCTTCAGGAGTTTTACGGATCGCGGATTCATATGTCCAAAGATTCGATGCCATTCCTCCCACATGTGTGATACTAAAGCTGTGTCTGAGCTAGGGTAGATTACTGATGCTTCTAAGCTGTATAGTCCGCCAGCTTTGGTGGCCCGAATAACTTCCTTTTTCAATTCTGGGGCGTGCACATGTAACAAGTTTCCTTCAAACGTGATGCCAAAATTAGCATCTGTCATCCGACTGATGGATACGAGATTGAAGGGTGCAGAGGGTGCATGGACGACGTTTTTCAGGGTTACAGTTTTTGATTCATTTCTGACTCTGCATAATAGCTTAACTGTGCCTCGACCCATCCCAGAAGCGCTTCCAAAGCCGTTGATCTTGTGTCCCGGTGTCGCAGTGTATGATGAAAAACAATGTCTATCATGGAAAATATGTGACGTACATGCGCTGTCGGCAAGGATAGAATCTGAAGTGGGTACAACGGCCATAGCGACATCATTTTTTGCAATGGAGGTGGAAACAAAAGAATAATCATCTGCTGAGGCTTGATGAGCCTGATCATTCTTCGATGAGTCCTTTGATTGGTTTTTGTGTCCATGCCACTTCTTCTTCCCTTTTGAATCTGAGTTTTCTCCAGACTTTCGTTTGGGACAGTGTTTGGCTATATGCCCTTTCTGTTTGCACTCGTAACAGATTACGTTTGGGTTGTATTTCCCTGCAAGTGCTGTGTCACTACTTCGCGACCTAATTCGTCGGTCCTCTTCAAATATCCGTGCGATTAGCTTACTACTCTCCTTGAGAGTAGCCGTGTCGACCGACGAGATAAAATGATCCCATGTGTCCAGCATTGAGGTGAGTAATGTGATGCTAAACTCTTCATCACTAATCTTCGATCCTAGGGCCGCGAGTTCCTCGACCAGTCCTTTGAGCATTTGTATATGCTCCTCGATGTTCCCTCCATCCTCGCACTGCGTTTGGAATAGTCTCCGTCGTACAGTTACGACTCCTATGGCTCTGCGCGCTTCGTACATCGACTTTAGCGTATCCCACGCATCTTTAGATGACGTCGATCCAGCTATGTATACGAGCGGGGCATCTCCTACGCATAAACGTATGGCCGACAAGGCCTTCCTATCTTTCGACTTCCAAGTTTTATGGTCTTCGACCTTTGATTCGTCGGTCGGATATACAATGGTGCCGTCAACATAATCCAGTAAGTCCAAATCCGTTAAGATGTCTATCATCTTAATTTTCCATACCGCGTAGTTTTCAGCGCCCTTTAGCGCATCGATGCGGTGAAGCGAAGACGTTTCGGAGGACATGTCGATCTGGGTGAGTCGAGTCGTTTGTTTCTAGGAGAGTACGCGTTTCTTATTTAGTTATGGCCGGGGCCCATAACCAGTTGAAATAGAAGGGAATAGGATCACTGTATTATCATCGTACCATAGGGATAATATACATATTGTACAGTATTGCTAGAACATTCGTGATGAACAAGAGAAAGCGCGAGCACTAACGAGTGTGTACCGTCGGCCGCCGTTATACCAAGCTAATGATTTCGGATTGATTCTAGTTGTTTCTCCAACTTAGTCATTTAGGTTTTCAGTCCAGGTCCAATACATCTAAAAAACAAGAAAATGTAGGGACACTTGACCCGATGACCCTCTTGCACCTTTTATCTTTCTTTCTTGTTCTCTTAAACACTTGGTGAGGATTAGGTCATAAAAAGGGTTTTCAACAGGTTTATTGCAAGCCAACACATAATCCTCAGACTATCTTCGAGCAATAAAACATCACAATAATGAGCATATATTTAAAGATCACTCCTGCCTAATAGTGATAAGCATCAGGCACTTTAGCTTTTAAGGATACTAACCG
>QLOM01000385.1:0-49037 GCA_003313785.1 Termitomyces sp. MG148
GACGGAGTGGTCTGTGTGTATCTCGACAACATCCTCATCTATACCAAGACGCTAGAAGAGCATCGTCGGATCACGCGGATTGTCCTGGACCGTCTCCGCCAGCACCAGTTGTACCTCAAGCTGGAGAAGTGCGAGTTTGAGCAGATGCGCGTTGAGTATCTCGGACTTATCATCTCCCATGGCATGGCAGAGATGGACCTGGTGAAGGTGGCTAGCGTAATGCAGTGGCCGGAGCCCCGGAGCAAGAAGGAAGTACAAGCCTTCCTGGGGTTCACAAACTTCTACCGACGCTTCATCCAGGACTTCTCCTACCATGCGCGTCCCCTCTTCGACCTCACCGGGAAGGATGTCTCTTGGACCTGGGGCGATGCGGAGCAGCAGGCCTTCAACGCCCTCAAGTCTGCCGTCATGTCCAAGCCCGTTCTGCTCTTCCCGGATGATGACCGACCCTTCCACGTCGAGGCTGACAGTTCTGACTTTGCAACCGGTGCAGTCCTATCCCAACAGTCTCCGGAGGATGGTAAGTGGCACCCCGTCGCCTTCTACTCCAAGAGCCTCAATGCCATGGAACGAAATTACAAGATCCACGACAAGGAGATGCTCGCAATCATCCGGTCGCTGGAGGAGTGGCGCCACTTCCTCAAGGGGGCCCGCCACAAGTTTGAAGTCTGGACTGACCACAAGAACCTGGAACACTTCTGGACGGCCAAGAAGCTGAACCGTCGCCAGGCCCGGTGGTCTTTGTACCTTGCCAACTTTGACTTCACGCTGCACCACAAGCCAGGCCGGAGCATGGGGAAGCCCGATGCCCTCTCCAGGCACACGGACCATGGCTCCAGTGCAGGAGATAACGATAACATCACCCTCCTCCACCCAGAGCTGTTTGCCATTTGTGCCTTGGAAGGGGTAGCTGTACAGGGAGACGAGGTCAACATTCTCGGGGACATACGTCAGGGAAACCGGGAAGGTCTACAGGAAGACTTGGTTGCCAAGGCCACGCTAGCGCTACATCTGAGGTGCCCCTCTGGTACAAAGTCGGTACGCACGGACGAGTGGGGCCTGCAGGACGGCCTCCTCACCTTCCGCGGGCGGATATATGTGCCCAACAACCCGGAGCTCCGTTGGCGCATTGTTGAGCAGCACCACGACTCCCGTGTCGCGGGGCACCCTGGTAGGTGGAAGACGCTGGAGCTGGTCTCGCGGAACTACTGGTGGCCCCAGATGTCCCGCTACATTGGCTCCTACACCAGCACCTGCAACCTCTGCCTCCGGACAAAACCACACCGGCGCCCTCCGACAGGCCATCTGCAATCCCTCCCTACACCTGCGGCGCACTGGAGTGTGGCCTCCGTCGATTTCATTGTGGAACTTCTGGACGCGCACGGATACGACGCAGTGATGGTTGTGGTCGACCTGTATGGAAAGCGAGCTCACTTCATTCCAACGCACACGACCTGCTCAGCAATGGGCACAGCCAACCTGTACTGGAAGAATGTCTGGAAGCTCCACGGCCTCTCCGATGCCTACATCTCCGACCGGGGCCCCCAGTTTGTGGCAGACTTCACCCAGGAGCTCTATCATCTCCTGCACGTCAAGCTCCACACTTCCACCGCCTACCACTCGCAGTCCAATGGCCAGACCGAACACGTCAACCAGGAACTGGAACAGTACCTCCGGCTCTTCTGCAACAAGCGGCAGGACGACTGGGATGAACTCCTCCCAGAGGCCAAGTTCCAGTACAATAACCGCATCCACGCCTCCACGCAGCACTCCCCGTTCTTTCTGGACACCGGCAGGCATCCCCGGATGGGCTTCGAAGCACATGCACGACGATTGGAGAACAAGACGGTCAATGAGTTTGTTGACCGTATGCGGAAGGCACAGGAGGAGGCGGAGGCGGCCCTGACCAAGGCTAAGGACGATATGGCCCGCTATTACGACCGAGGACGCTTGCCGACCCCCCAGTACAAGCCTGGAGACCGAGTCTACCTGGACGCCTCCGACATCGCGACCACTAGGCCATCCCAAAAGCTCTCACACCAACAACTGGGGCCATATGTGGTTGAGCGCCAGGTAGGACCATTGGCCTACAGGCTCCAGCTGCCCACCAGCATGCGGCGCCTCCATCCGGTCTTCAACGTGGTCAAGCTTTTGCCTGCCCCGGACGACCCTATTCCAGGTCAATGTGCTTCGCCTCCGCCACCTCCGGTCATTGTCAACAACCGCCCAGAGTACAAAGTGGAGAAGATCCTCAACAGCCATCTATTCCGGCACAAGCTGCAATACAAGGTCAAGTGGAAGGGCTACGGTATCGAAGACATCTCCTGGGAACCCGCCAAAAATGTCCACGCGCCCGCTCTGGTGAAGGACTTCCACCGTAGTCACCCCGAGGCTCCCCGCACAATCCGGGGCATCTACCCTGTCTCCCTGGTGGACCGCGTGGTCCGCAACTTGTTCTACTTGGTGCGTCGAGACGCTGCACTCTAAGGGGAGGGAGTGATGTCAGGGGACTTCCTTTTCCGGCCATCCCGGAGATCTCCGGGACCCCCCGGACTTTCTTTCCCGGCCATTTCCTTTTCTGGCCATCCCGGAGGTCTCTGGGATGCTTCTTTGCAGTCGTCGGACTTTTCCGAGATGTTGTACAGTCATTCTCATGCCTCCGCCCCCGCACTGATGTGCCACGCCGTGGCAGAGGAATCCTTAGACTTGTTCTCTTCGGATTTCCCTCTGCCAGGTGATTAGTTACTTCCCTGTAATATGTACTGTCTCTAATACACTTCGGATTTCCCTCTGCCAGTTGCGTGACTTAACCGCAACCTCTGGAGGTTGCCCTTACACCACCATCTGGAAGATCTGCGCAATACTTCAATTTGTGCGCTTTGTCTGTCCATCCATCTGTGGATGGAACAACGTTGGCATGAGCAGTTTAGCTCACAGGAGCTCGTGAAGCTTCTGCCACCAGTGAGACATGAATTTTGCATCTCTATCACTTACAATGGAACTTGGAAGGCTGTGTAGCCTTACAATCTCTTACAAGTATATCTAGGATAACTCTGATGTGGTAATGGTTGTATGCACTGGTATCAGATGCACCATACTGGTAATCTGACAGATTACCACCCAAAGTAATTGTAACTTTTGGATTTGGGGAATGGACCAACAAAGTCCATTCCAATGGAATCCCAAGGTTTTGTTGGGACAAGCAGGGAATGTGACTTCCCTGCAGGTTTCTGGTTGCTTGTCTTTGACTGCTGGCAGGCCTTGCAGGTCTGACAGAACTTAGTCACTTCAGATTGCATCTGAGGCCACCAATACCACTGCCTCAGGTATTCTAAGGTCTTGTTGGTACTGAAGTGACCAATGCTCTTGTGAGCTTAAGTCACAATCTGTGTAATGATAGTTTGATTGCGTGGTAGGCATACCACTCTATGTCCTTGAACATTCAAGATACAGATCAGTCCATCCTCATCCACACTGAATTGTGGGTAAGCTGCTTTGTTTTGCTGGATCACAGCAAAGAACAAATCCTAGTTGTACTTCCTGCGTACAGCACGTAGAAACTCATCATCCTGAGGTACAGGAGAGTTGTTATACTCTCCTGCTGGTTCCAACGCATTTGCAAGTGTAATGTCTTGGCCTGACAGTCCAAGACCACTGGTTTCCACATCAGACTTCGATGTTACCATCTTCTTTGGCTGAGCCTGCTTAAGTTGCTCAGCTTCAATGTCTTGGGCTTTGTGCTGTTCCTGCAAGCATTGACTTTGTCAAAGTTTGTTTGCTTGCATGGCACAAAGCTCCACCACATGCTCTTTTACTTCTTTGTAGCAATGATACAGTAGATCATTGCCCTGTAGATCAATGCAAATGTTTGCATTGACATATTTGTGCATGTTGTGATGTTCACCAACTTTATCGCTCTCGAAGTACCTTGAGAGACAGTCAGCAACTTTGTTCAATTCACCTTTGACATATGTGATGTCAAAGTTATAACGTGACATATAATTGATCCACCAGCGTTGCCGGGGGGACAGAGTTGCTTGGGTCTTGAAGAACTCAAGTGCTTTATGGTTGGTTATGATGTGGATCTTGTATCCCATCAACTTATCTTCTCACTTGAGGAGTGCCTCAAGTATTGCCAGCATTTTCAGCTTCTGGACGGTGTAGTTCTGCTGTGCTGAGGTGAATTTCCTCGACATGAAGCCTGCAGGTTGGCAATTCTGCCAGGAGCTTTCTTGGCCATACATTGCACCAACTCTTGTCTTTGATGCATTGCAGATGAGCCAGATGAGCTCATCATGCCTAAGGTCTATGGACCAAATCACTGGAGTCTTCGAACAGATCTGCTTGATCATTTCAAAGCACCACTGGTGTATGGGTCTCTATATAAATGGAGCCCTGTTGTGGGTAATGGACATTAATGGTCCAGTATATGCCGTTATATTGGGCAAGCAATTGCTGATATAGTTCACTAGCCCAACAAACCATTGGACATTGTTATAGGTCTGTGGCACATGCCATTTGCATATGCGGTCAATCTTGTCCTGGTCAGGGTGAATGCCTTGACTGTCAATCTTGTGTCTGAGACAATCTACTGTTTCAGCATACAACTCACATTTCTTCTATTTGAGGTACAGCAAGTTGGACCTCAATCGCTCAAATATGACATAAAGATGCTCTTTGTGTTCCTCAATAGAATCAGAGTAAATAAAAATGTCATCCAGATATATATGTGTCAGGTTCTGCTGACTGCGGGGGCTCAGTCTACTGGGCAAGGCCCTTACAAGAAGACACAATAGCTCCGGTGTACAATTCCAGGACCTACAAAGGCTTCAGGGTTAAACGCTATGCTCCAGGACAGGTGTGGGCGTTTAAAGGATCTCCAGAGCAAACCACGAGACGTGAAGTGAGTGCATGGAGGATTCCAGGTAAGTCCAGAAGCTATGTTGATTAGAGGGAGTGAAGCAAGGAAGGTTATGGGCTCTACAATTTGAGCAGAGTGGGCAAGACAAGATTAGATAGAATTGGACCGGAGTTTAGAGAGATACAAAGAAATGAACCGGAGTGCAGTTAAAAACAAGGCCAGGACTTGGTAAGAGTCAGAATCTGTGAAGGTAAAAGGAAACACAAGTCAGGACTAAACCAGGAAAGAGTCACAAGACAGAGAAAGAGAGACAGAGAGTACAAGGCAAGAGATTCAAGACAAGTACAAGACACAACAGAGTTAAAAAACGAGCACAATACGAGGCAGATCATGAAATACAAGCAGAAATAGATTTAGGAGCATGAAAAAATATACAGGGCAACAATATAGTGTGGGTTATGCAATATCAAGACTACCGACCAAGTCTCTGTCCTACCACTTAAGTACTCTCATGTATATGTCCTGGGCCAACCCCTTGATCTCTGGGTCTGAGCGCAGCTCTGAGACTCTATATGAGTTGGTGGGTGTTGGTTCCAATCAATAGAGTGGCAGGTGTTGGTGGTAATCAAGTGAGGGTGGCATGGGAAGTTCTCAGGGCAGTAATGCATAGGGTGATGGCCAAGCGCAACGTGATGGTCAGATGGCATGGGTGTTGGCGTGGTTGGAGGGGCAGCAATGTCTGGGGAGGTTTGGTGATGTCTGGGGGGAGTTGTGTAACTTTCCGGGAGTGGTGAGTAGCATCCAGGTTGATGGGGTCGATAGCTAGAGTGATTGGCAGTGGCATTTATGGTCACTAGCAGGTTCAGGGGACAGGTCCTTGGACCGTCCACCCTAGCCTTGCTTAGTCTGTGTTGATGTTGGCACCCACATCTAGCCACCATCCGGACTGCTCCGGCCCTATTCTGCTCCATTCCTGTCTTGGCATCGATACTTGGCAGGTCAGCTAGTCTTTGGACCCACTCTACTTGCCGGCAGGCCTTTATGCCATTGGCTGGCTTACTCATGCTGATTGTTGCTTACTCATTAGTGCTTAGTACATACCGGTGATAAGACTCTGGCTGGGCTCAGCGCACCAGCACTATTTTTAGCGACTTATGTTTTGCAGCTAGTAGGGATTGAACTCAGGATGCAATGCGCAGGATCACAGGACTTAGCAACCACATGACTTGGCAATCACCTGCTACTCACCTGCTACTCACCTGACTCCAGTCCAGCCCCCTTCAAGTCTCCAATCAGTGATAACCGACACCAGAGCCTTTAGCGACGCTTATTAAAATCCAGTGCTTCTCAAAGATCCGACAACAGATCACTTTAGCAACACATAGCGACTTATATGAAACAAGTCCACGCAATGGTTTCAGATATTAGCGACGCTTACAGTTGATTCAACACTTAGCGACCTACGTGAGACAGACCCCCTTGATGGTTTCAGGCCTTAGCAACAGTCCCCGTGCATTTGGCCTCTTTCACTGCTAGGATGTTAAGTTAAAGCTTGCCGACTTGACAGACGCCATTGCTTAGTGACTTTCATGTTCCATTGTACTTGTCTCTATTTTTGTGATTGATTAATTAGTGACTTTTTAGTTTAATTGCTACGGCAGCCTAGCACCTATAAATACTATACATATTTTGTCTTAGCCATCATTGAATCATATGCCCCACAGTTCAGATCACATTTCAGCGCATTCTAAGTCCTCAGAGTTGCTAAGTGAATCAGTTTTGCCGACTTCACCTCACCAGCTTTAACTACCAACTTTCATATTACGGTGCCATACAGGCACATTGTCGCCAATATTTACATTGCTAGAATCCTTGCCAACTTCCAGCACACTAGCGCCTTGCAGGCTTACGGCTTAGATTGCTAAGCAACCCATTACTTTCTCTAAGTTCAAATCACACTAAAAAGACTAGGCTTCTGGGACCCTGCCTGGGACTCCCTCAAAACACTAGCAACCACCCGACGCTACTCATTTGTGAGGTGCTAAGTTTACCATCTACCAGGACAGTGCTTAGCGACTTTTGGGCATCATCACCGGCTCTATTAGTCAATACACTGTAGTCATAGCATATCTGATGTAGTATATAAGTAGGACTGGTGGATGGAACATCCCCAGTCCTAGCAATAGCATTGCTTCTAGGTCTACACATTAGTATTACTGTGAGCTCCTCAGTGACAACCTTGCCTTCTGCTCTTGCCCTCCTGCTCCACCCCTTGTCAGTGGCCTGCCTTCTTGCCTGCCAGTTGCTCGTCACTGTGCTTGCTTGACACTTGCCCCACTTAGTGGTTGGCTTGAGTAATTGATGCGTCCGCCTGGCTTTCCACAATAGAGCATCCCTTTACAGTGGGGAATTGGATCCAATTTATGGGCTGGTGGAGGGTTGCCTTCCAGGACCTCTAGGAGCATGGGAGTGGGTTTGAGGTCCCAGAGTTGGACATGGGGTTGGCAAGTTGTGACAATATGGACAAACCTTCCAATCATGTCTTGAAAGATAAAGGTCATCAACCTCTGGAATGTTGCAGGAGCATTGCAGTCTCCTATCTGCATGATGTTACTGATGTATGTTCCTGTGATGGACAAGAACACTGTCTTTAGTATGTTGGACAAGCAAATTCTCACTTGTTCATATGCATCTGTCAGGTCAATCTTTGACCTAAACTTTGCTCTTGCCATGTCTTCTTGAATCACTTCCTGATCTGGAAGTGGTGTCACATCCTTCACCGTGTTATCATTGCGTTGGCATGCATCCAACACGGTCCTCAATGTACCATCCTTCTTTGGGATGCACAATAATGGTGCAGCTTGAGAGGCCGGTCTCGCCTCCCACCACTGAGCTCGCAAGTACCAATTGGTCTTGTCTTGGAGCTGCTGTTGCAGCGCCATTGGGCATTGCAGCAGATAATACTTATAGACCTTATTCTCATCAATAAGGTTGATCTTGTGGTTGACTTCATGCCAAGGGGGTAATTCCTCCTTGGTTCTGTTCAGGATGTCTGCAAATTCCTGCTGCCACTGTAGCCACAGGTTCAGAATATCCTCCTCTGTAAAACCAACGGTTTTACCTTTGCCCTTTCAGTCCGCGTCTTGACGTGGACGCATGACAACCTTTGCTCATGCCACTGGACGAGCATACTTCTCTCTGAGGGCAGTAATCCTCAGTTTGCTTTCATCTGGTGTGTATAGGCACAATTCCTTTGCTTCTCCATGATATTATGGAGAGTCTATCAAAGAATACTTTGCTTGGCAGCAAGATCTTGTTGTCATTAGCTTGACAATACAATTCTTCTCTTGGCATCCAGCATGGTCCATTCCACACGTACATTGATGCCACCAGTTCATTCCACTCGGCAGGCATTTGTGGATCAAATGCCCATTCAAATGTGGGATGGGGTACAGGTTGATCTCAGATCAACCTACTTGTGCATGTGGAGGATGTCTCATCCTCCTGCTCATTGTTCAACACAAGGTCCTCAACCTTGATTCTCAACAATATCAGCTGGCATTCCATGCTCAACATGCGCTGAGGCCTCTTGTTCTCAGACTTACTTGGCTTTTTACACTTTTTCTTGGGGCCTTCTCCCCTCTTCAGAGTACACTTGTACTCTAAAGCTTTACTTTCCAGCACCATCAGTGCTAGACTGTTTGCTGGCAAGCTCACACAAGCTTGCTCCTTGTTTTCTCTATTCTCTACAGTGGGCGCTCTCTTGCCACTATCTAGTCAGTTCCGCCTGACTTGTAACTTCTTCTTCATAGCGCAATGTTGATGGAGTTATCCATTGCTGTTATTCATGGTCATTCATATTGTGGGGATGGCATTGCCATCCACTACAATCTCATTCTTCTTGAAATCAAGAAGAACATTATGTTTTCTCATATAGGATGTCTCTATAATCATGTCGTAGCGATTGAAGTTTGCTATGTCCAAGTACTCCTTGGACCTTGACCTAGCACAGGCAATTGTTGCCTGTGTACTGAACTGCACTGCAGCTCTGCTGCCCACAGTGCCTAGCTGATTCAGCTCACTCACATATACGTTGTGCATTCGACAGAACTGAGGTGTCACCCCAGTTGTGGTGCTTCCTGAGTCCTACAAGGTCTATGCCTTATGGCCATTGACTTCAACATACAATGCAAGGCACTCCTTGTCCTCATGCTTCAACACTGGCCTCACCAACTTCTCCAGCGCCTTGCAAAGGTGCACTTTATACACCTTCACATTGGCTGCACCAATTGGTTGATTGAGTGCGCTCGCCAGGTAGTCCATCAGAGCTGCCATGAACTCTGAGTCTGACTCCCAAGCATAGTAGTTGTTGTCATATACGTTGACCTTGATGTATTCATTATCTGACAACTCTTCTAGTCCAGAGGCATTCCCAGCCTCTGGCGTATTGTTGTTGAGGTTTTCCACCTCATTATCTTCCACGTCAGGTTTGTTACCTGAATCTACCCCTTCTTTATCAGAGATAGCCATGTGTGCCGTGCATACATACACATGCAGCTTGACCATTGGCCTTCCACCTCCACCTGGGCATTCATTAGCATAATATCCAGGGCATCCACACTTGAAGCAAGTGTTTGCCGTGAAGGGGTGACCTGCTTCAGCTCTTGGAAGCCCACTTGATGTCTTGATGACATCAGCAGCCTGCTTCAAACGGTCACCATCTTGGTGTGGCCCTTGCTGAGGGTCCTGCACTGGTTGGTCCCATCTATCCAATGGGCGGTCACTTTGGAAGCATTGCTTCTGGCCTGGTGCTGACCTGACTACAAACCAAGGGTTTGTATTACCAATCATCTCCTTTTGACAGGCCCAGAAGGTGCCTATCTTCTGAGGTTCTGACCTCTTAGTCAAGTGCATCTTTGAGTGGTGCAGCTCAAAGTGTTTTGCAATCTTGTGGGCTTGCTTGTAGCGCAATGTGTGTGCTACAAATTCCTCCACAGTATTGACTTCAGGGGATAGCCTGTCATTGCAGATGAGAGATTTTCTCATTGCATTGGGTATTCCGTGCAGGAATGTGTCTATCATTACCCAGTTGTCTGAGTAAATCAACATGTTCTGTGCATGATCTATCAAGGTGTCATAGAAATCTTGAACTCTAAGCTTCTCTGTGTAAGAGGTCACAATAAATGCCTCCCTTGCATCCTGCATTGTGGATGCACTCACAAAGCAATTGTATAGTTCAAGGATCACATCCTTGAAGGTCCACTGCTGCCTTGCATGATTGTAGTGCAAGACATGATGTCGGAACCAATTCTTGGCTGGTCCTTCCAAGAACTTGGGGAGAACAAAGACTCATTCTTGATCTAGACAATCACCACTATACTGACAGGCTGCCAGATGGTTGCATACATCCATTGTCCAGTTTTCCAAGTTGCTGAACTTGGATTCACCCCCAATATGGGTGAATATGCTTTGACTCTGCTTTACACGGTTTGATTCCCTCTGGTAGGTGTAATGCTATGCCTACAGCATTGTCTATAATGCTACTGAGGTGCTGGTGCATAACACCTTTGTTGCCTCAGTCAGACCAGGTGTTTTATTCTTGCCTTCAGCAGGAGATACCATGGAGAACGCTTGTACAGGTCGCTGATCTGTATAGTGTCTCTCTATATCAGTCCAGTGGAGTGGAACATCTTGTCCACCTTGGTCCTCTGATCCCTGCCGGTCAGGGATTTGACTCAATGGTGCAGTGGAAGGGTTACCACTCCCACTGTCTGGCTGAACTGTTTTTTGGACATATTGCTGTTGCATTTTGTTGATGGGAATTATTCCATCAAATACAATACCCTGATCGTCAATCCAGGAGTGTCTCTGGCAATTCAGGTCTTGGTTGCACATCTGTTGATATGCTACCCTTTCAGCAAACTTCTCTGCCAGTGGTACTCTGTTATTCAGTAGCAGTTTCTCCACTGACTCATGCTTGACTTGCAGAGAGATTACTTCCTCTGCTTCTACATCATGACTTTCTACCACTAGGATGGTAGATACTGACTTGACTGTTGACAGAGGTCATCCTTGGTGACCTCTAAAGATCTGTTGGCGCTGAGCTGCAGCAAATCTTGCTGCAAATTGTTCTTCTATCTCTCCTTGTTGCTAAGAAGCATATATGTTGCTTATTGCTTCCTCCAAATGTGGAGAAAGCACAGGTTGTGCCTTGAGCAGAATATTTGGAATCAGGTTTGCACCGTTTGGCATTGAGGCTGCTGAGCCTCAATTTGCTTTCCAGTATATGTAGGTGTGCGCCTCGAGTTTCAATATTTGAATATATAAATTGATATATTCTATTGTATCTACTGGAGGTACATGTTCACCTTGGGCTTGTATTAATTGTATGTGCTTAAGTACATACAGTCCTAACCTTGCTTGCATTGTATCCTTTGTGATGGAAGGATACCTGTTCCAGAGCATCATATACTGCACCTGCAAGGTGGACTCAATTTGTCCATCTTCCTTGTCATTGGAAGTCTTATCTTCCCAATGCACTGCTGGAGTCTTTTGCCTAGGAACAGGATGAATCGGGTCAGTTGAGACAGCTAGCGGGTACGCTAGCAACTGGTCAATGGTCTCACCATTGCGCGTTGGTTCCAATAGTTGATTGGAATCCATCCAATCACAGTGTTATATATATATGTGAATTTGGATGCGTGCATCAAGGGATTGATGCACTGTTTGCTTTTATTTGCAAGGTTCTCTAGACTGACAGTCTAGAATCACAGTTATTTGCTTGTAGTACTCAAATTGAACCCAAAATGTTCGAAAAAGTGAAACATTGTCAAATAGTCACTAAGCTTTACAGTCACACAGCAGAACCAGATTGGTATGCGATTCTAGTAACAGTAAAATTGGCTGTCTTACCTAAGGCCATTCACAATCATAATGGTTAATTAATTAATCAATTAATTAATCATTTAATAATAATTATCAATACTTTTGAGGAGGCCATAGAGTAAGGCTCTACGGCTATAATTACAGGTAGTCTTGATATTGCACACACCTCATACAGTTTGCCCAGTGTTCATTTGTATTCTTGAATCTATCTCTGCTTGTGTTTTGTGAACCTCTGCCTTGTATTGTGTTCATCTTAACTCTGTTTTGTCTTGCGTTGATAAGACTTGGGCAGGGCTCAGTGCACCAGTGCTATTTTTAGTGATTTATATTTTACAGCTAGCAGGGATCGAACTCAGGCTACAGGACGTGACACGGAGTATCACGAGGCTTAGCGACCACATGACTTGGTAATCACCTGCTATTCACCTGACCTCAGCACCGGCCCCCTTCAGGCCCCCGATAGAAATGCCGTACTTCTCAAAAGCTCTGGACAGGCCCCCTTGATGGTTTCAGACCGTAGCAACGCTTGTAGTTGATCCAATGCTTGCAGTTGATCCAACGCTTAGCAACCTATGCGAGACAGGCCCCCTTGATGATTTCAGACTGTAGCAACGCTTGTAGTTGATCCAACGCTTGCAGTTGATCCAACGCTTGCAGTTGATCCAACGCTTAGCAACCTATGCGAGACAGGCCCCTTTGATGGTTTCAGACCTTAGCAACAGTCTCCGTGCATTTGGCCTTTTCCACTGCTAAAATGATAAGTTGAACTTGCTGACTTGACAGACGCCGTTGCTTAGCAACTTTTCACGTTCCATTATAATTTGTCTCCATTTTGTGATTGATTTAATTAGCAACTTTTTAGTTTAATTGCCATGGCGGCCTACTACCTATAAAAACTGTACATAGTTTATCTTAGCATCATCAAATCATATGCTCCACAGTTCAGATTCCATTTTAGCACATTCTAAATCCTCAGAGTCACTAAGTGAATTAGTCTTGCCGACTTTATCTTGCCGACAGCGACTATCGACTTTTGTATTACGGTGCCATAAGGGCACATTATTGCCAACGTTTACGTTGCTGGAACCTCTTACTGACTTCTAGCACACTAGCGCCTTGCAGGCTTTTGGCTTAGATTGCTAAGCAACCACTTTATTTTGTTAAAGTTCAACTCCCACTAAACAAACTAGGCTTCTGGGACTCTGCCCGGGACTCTCTCAAAACACTAGCAACCGCCCGATGCTACTCATACTTGAGGCGCTAAGTTTACCGTTTACCAGGACAGTGCCTAGCGACATCCGGGCATCATCAGCGTTTTGTACTCATCTCAATTATCTTGCCTTGTACTCTCTTCCCTCTCTCTCTCTCTCTCTCTCTCTCAACTCTTTCTTGGTTTAGTTCTCAACTTGTGTTTCTTTCCCTATTTGCAGTTCTGACCCTTCTCAAGTCTCAGTCTCATACATATCCTTTGTAATTGTACTCTGGTTCATTTGCTTGTATCTCTTTGGACCTCAGTCCAATACTCTCTAATCTTGCCTTGCTTGCTTGGCTCAAACCGTAGAGCCTGTAACTACTCCAACCCTACTGCTCTCTATCAACACTACCTCCAGACTCATCCAGAATCCCCCGTGCTTGCTATACATCTTGTGGTTTGCCCCAGAGATCCCTTAAACACCTGCATCCATCCCAGAGCATAGCATTTCAATCCCAGAGCCCTTGTAGGTCCTGGAATTGTACACCAGAGCTATTGCATCTCCCCATAAGGGCCTTGCTCAGTAGACTGAGCCCCCAAAGTCAGCAGAACCTGACAGTATGCTCCAATAGCATAACAATAATACTATCAAAATATTTGTAAATTTTCTGAAGAAGCAACCATTGTCACCAAAGGAGCAGGCTAAGGCAAAGTGCCTCAGAGCACATAATATGGCCCAGGAGGAGGAGCAGCAAGCAGCAGCAGTGGCAGAGGTACAGAAGGTACTTCTGCAGCAGAGGAAGAGTAGAGAGATTACTTCTACCCTGTCCAAATTCTATGATGACTTGATAGTGGTCAATGAAAGCTTACAAGAATTGTTTTTGTCAGTACACACCAGCCCCAAGTGAGGGGCCCACCAAACAAGCAAACAAAGTAGTTTTGACCACTTGCAGTGAACATGCTGAAGAGAGCAGATGGCTCTGAGTTATGTTTTTTGCCAGTGGTGCAATTTGAAGCACCACTGAACATGTACATGTCTGTGGTCCCAAAATGGGACATGAGAAACAACAATGAGGTAGAAGGTCAGCTGCTCACATTGGCGTTGCTTGGGCTGGAGGATCTAAGCAACAAGAACAACAATGAGGAGCACCTGGTGTAAGGGGACGCTCTATTGTGGAAAGCCAGGCAGACGCATCAACCACTCAAGTTGATCACCAAGTGGGGCAAGTGTCAAGTGAGCACAGTGACAAGCAACTGGCAGGCAAAAAGGCAGGCCACCAACAAGGGGTGGAGCAGGAGGGCGAGAGCAGAAGGCAAGGTCATCACTGAGGAGCTCATAGTTATGCTAATGTGTAGACTCAGAAGCAATGCTATTGCTAGGACTGGGGATGTTCCATCCACCAGTCCTACTTATATACTACATTGGATACACTATGACTACGGTATATTGACTAATAGGACCAGTATGTACTAAGCACTAATGAGTAAGCAACAGTCAGCATGAGTAAGACAGCCAATGGCATAAAGGCCTGCTGGCAAGTAGAGTGGGTCCAAAGACCAGCTGACCTGCCAAGTGTCGATGCCAAGACAGGGATGGAGCAGGATAGGGCCAGAGCGGTCCAGATGGTGGCTAGATGTGGGTGCCAACATCAACACAGACTAAGCAAGGCTAGGGTAGACAGTCCAAGGACCTGTCCCCTGACACCTGACAGATACTCCCTCTGAAGGCAAAACCCCTGCTGAATACTGAGTGTATTTAGAGAAAACCCAAAAGCTTGCTGCCTGGTGTAAGAGCAACCTCTGGAGGCTATGGCTCAGTCACACAGTTAGCAGAGGGAGATCTACTGGACCATCATTTTTATTATTCAAGGAAGACCAATACCATCTTCATGAGTGACAAGGCAATCACCACAAAGATGCACAAGGAGGAGCAAAGAGAGAGGTATTACTATACCTCAAAAAAAAATTGGAAGAGTGATACTATAGGGCTTTTCTATGAATCTCCAACAGTTACAAAAGCTCTATAAGCTTTCACAAAACAAGTCTAAATTGGTGACAATACTCACCAAAGCATACTATCTGATGTGCAAATTTCAGCACATCAGTCTCAACTGCTATACCTCTCTGTGGGACCAAGCAATGGCTCTGGTGTGTACACCAAAGTACAAGCACATTCCTCCACTCCTGGATTTAGAATCCTACCACATGAACATCATGGTCATATCAATGCCAGAAGGCTACCTGCAATGGAAAGATTGGGCAGGGAGACTGTTTTTTACTCTCTCAGGTTTGACTTCAAAGGTGTGTGTCACATCTTCAACTTAAACCAATTGGCCCAAAACATTCTGTATTTATATCACCCAAGGATGCAGAACTCTGTTTTGGGCATTGCAATGGATTGTGCATACTAGATTCACTGGTGCACATTACTTGGACATGCCCTTACATGAGGCTTATCTCCATCTGGTTGAGCACATGGATAGTTTGCAAGGCTACTTGCCTTGATTTTCACTTGTTCAGGTATGTACTGAGAGGCAGGTGCAGACTACAATATGGCAAATCCTCTCATGCCATTCACTCCCTTGAGCTGGAACAACATCTAGCTCTGTTCCTCATAGTTTGATCCTGCTGTTGTTGTCAACCTCACAGACACAAATGTGTTGCATACAATGTTGGCAAACAGAATCCCACCAAAGTGAGTAAATCATGCCTATATATTCAGCATAGTCTACCCCAAAACACACTTCTTTGAGGCAAATGCCTCAATTGATTAATACCAAGAAGTTGATGATGAATAACATTGTTGACTTGACTTATATGGCAAGCCACCTGCCATTTCACAGCGGGATGACTGGAGAATCTCCACTGACAATGATATAATCCAACTTCATGCATTGCTGGCATGTGAACACCATTGGGATCACATCTTCATGGAGTGGAGTATCAGGGAACTTCTCATTGTTAGATGCTATAATCACTATAAGTGTCCAGAATCCTAATCACCATGGGGGTTAATTAATCTCATTTCATTCACCCTTAATACACACCATATTTTATATATATATATATATATAGACTGATACTGAACATGTATACCCTCAGTTGAGTACACAATGAGACTGAGGGTAAGTTACTCACATACGTTACAACAATACTTTACTGAATTATACCTAGATTACATTACTTACCATGTATTTTAGGTATGTCTAATCTCAGTCAAGTTCACAACAAGACTGAGGATTACATTACTTACCATGTATTCTAAGATTCAGCTTCTAACAGGTTATGAGAGTATGCTGCTTCATATTCTGAAGTTGACTACCAGTTTTTTTTTGTGTGGACTCACTGTCTGATATTGACAGGCTGCTGCCCTGTATCTTGTGTTTGATTGCCGTGTCATTACGTGGACTGCTCTGAGGGCACTGTCCCACTGTTGTTATCTATATCATTATTTTCTCTGATCTGAACTCATGGCACTAACTCACTCTAGTGGCAACACAAGCCTGTCCCCTTCTGCAATTACTGAGTTTTAGGGGGCTGAGTTGTACAAGGTTGACAACTCCACACCTGTGATTACACAAATCAAGGTCTTGCTTTGCTATGCTGGAGATTTGCTGGCAAAGAACAGTGAGAAGTGGACACCATGGTTGAAATACATGAAACTTGAACTTACCATGTTCAGTTTATACAAATATATCTTTGACCCTCCCAACATTCCTCATCAACTGTATGAACCTTGGGCATATAGAAACTGGCAGCTGAATAACCATCTTGCTCAATTGTTTTTGATGCTGGGTCTTTCTAAGTTAGAGCATAACTTGGCCAACAATACAATCAATGCAAAGTCTCTGTGGAACTACCTGCAAACAAGGCATGGTGGTGCTGGCTCTGTCCAGCAAGTCCAACTCTTACAGGAGGCTCTGACTACCAAATGCTTGCAGACAGAACTGCTCACCAAGAACATTGACAGGATCTTTGAAAAAATCAATTGCGCCTTTAATGTCAGTGAGGTAACAAAAGAACTCTTACAATCTATTGCCGTTTTGTCATCTCTCTCTAACAATTCTCTTTATGCAAGCACAAGGTTAATTAAGCAGCAGCAACCGCAACTACCTCTCAGAACAATAACAAAGTTGTTGAGCAAGCCCCACAATTACCA
The DNA here is from genome assembly GCA_003313785.1 of Termitomyces sp. MG148. NCBI lineage: Eukaryota > Fungi > Basidiomycota > Agaricomycetes > Agaricales > Lyophyllaceae > Termitomyces > Termitomyces sp. MG148. Next base: position 17,098 of record QLOM01000385.1, read on the forward strand.
CAGAGATCTACAAGAGTTCCAATCCCAACAGCAAAGAGTAATTCTGATAATGCACCCAAGACAGCCATTCAACATGCTATAAGAGAGTCAAAGGAATCAGCCAAGCGAATACATAAAGCAAAAACAGAACATAGGTGCATAATCAAAGACCTCCATTGTGAGAGACAGCTACAACAAGATCCACCTGATGCTGTAGAGGGAGATGATAATCTCAATCAGATTTTAGCAGCACTGAACACAATTGAGGACAAGCCAAACATAGATGCAACCAATGTTGACCCAGAAGTACTAAAAACCTGGAGTCAAGCTCTAAGATCACTAGATGCTGAGAAATGGAGAGTGGCCTACAATGACAAGCTCAAATCACTGAGAGAAATGGGAGTTTACTGCCTAATTCCAAGAGAAGAGGTTCCAGCTGGATATAGAGTTCATTACGGTTGCCCTGTTTTTGCAATAAAGCAAGATAAAAAAGGCAACATTGTTAGGTTCAAAGCAAGACACACTCTACAAGGTTTCAACTAGATATATGGGAAGGAGTATACAAAGACCACCTCACCAACAGCATATGCTGAATCTTGGCAAATTCTACTTTACCTTGTAGCCACACAAGATTGGAACACTATGCAAGTAGACATTAAGACTGCATTTTTATATGGAGTTCTACCCAAGAAAAAAGCAACATACATGGAACAACTAAAAGATTTTGAAGAACCAGGCAAAGAAGGCTATGTTTGCAAACTAGAAAAGGGACTTTATGAAATGAAGCAGACTGGTAGGATATGGAATTGTACCTTAAACAAGCATATAGTGGGGATTCAAGAGGTTAGAATATGAATTGTGCATATACTACAGGAAATTGGCTGAGAGGACAATAATTGCGGCAGTTCATATGGATGATTTTTTGTCAATTGCAAGTTCAAAGCAAGCAAACAAGACCTTTAAGTCCAAGTTATGAGAGGCATGGACTATCACAGATTTGGGCACACCATGGCAGATTGTAGGAGTAGCAATTGAGTGGGATAGGCCAAATCAAACAGTCTACCTCTCACAAAAGCCAGTACTAAGTGCACAGTTTAGTCAGAAAGAAGCTCACCCACTGTCTTTGCCAATGGAGCCAGGCCTTAAGTTACATTGTACCAATTACATGGGACTGACACAACAGGAATGCAACAAAATAGCTCCTAGTAGGAGGCTTGATCTGGCTGGCCATATCCTCAAGGCCAGATATACAATATGCGGTCCAACAACTCAGCTAATACTTCAACTCATACTCTATGCCACATTGGAATGCAGCAATATATGTTATTTGAAAGGCACAAGAAACCTTAGACTGTGCTTAGGTGGCCAATCCTCTGTATTACTGATGGGCTTCATAGATTCAGATTGGGCCAACTGCCTCAATACTGCCTCAATACAAGACAAAGCATAGAAGGGTATGCTTGGTCATTGGAGTCAGGGATGATTTCATGGGCTTCACATAAACAGAAAATGGTTGCTGCTTCTTTGTGTGAAGCAGAATATCTGGCAGTGTTCAAGGCAGCATGAGAATGTATTTGGTTACGAACACTTTTAAAGGCAATAAACTACCCTCTAGACAATGCAACGACTATAATGTGCGACAATAACACAGCAATTAACTTATTAGAGGACCCACTACTGCACTCATGAGTAAAACATGTTGATATCAAGTATCACTTTCTACAAGAACAAGCTACGTCAAAAGAACTTACCATACAGTACATTAATATAAGAGACAATGTAGCAGATCTATTCACCAAACTCCTTGCCTTGCCTTGGTTCTTCCGACTATGACAAATACTGGAATTGTTCTGACCAGGATTCAATGCAGGGAGGAGTTCATCTACGCCACTTATGGTAAGGAGGAGTGTTAGACACTATGATTACCATAAGCATTTGGAATCCTAATCACTGTGGGAGTTAATTAATTTTATTTCATTCTCCTCTAATACACACCATATTTTATATATATATATAGACTGATACTGAACACGTATACCCTCAGTTGAGTACATGACAAGACTGAGAATAAATTACTCACATACGTTACAACAATACTTTACTGAATTAGACCTAGATTACATTACTTACTATGTATTCTAGTTATGTCTAATCTCAGTTGAGTACACAACAAGATTGAGGATTATATTACTTACCATGTATTTTAGGAGTCAGCTTCTAACACTCATTTCTTCCTTCTTTTACTCTTTATTCCTTCATTCTCCCTTTATTCATTTCCTTATTTTTGCTGTCATTCTTTTACTTTACTGCTTCTATTCTTTCAACACTATCTATTAGTACTATTCTCAGCCTTTGAGGTGCTCTGGTTCTTTAGCTATCATTTAGACAAGTGTGGGCCCTTCAGTACCACATACAGACTGCTTACATAAGCTGGAGTTTGCCTTTCTGACCTCCAAAGTCTGGAGTTTTCCTGCCTTGTTTGTTTAAGCAATTTTTGATTTTTTTTTCTTTTTTTTTTGGTAGTGCCACTGTGAACACCCTAGACAATGCTCTAATAGTCAGCCTCTATGGGCTGGGGTATTTATGTTACCAGGGCAGGAATGCATTTACACACAAATTCCAGATTTTTTCTGAGAAACAGTGTGGAACTCAATGATTTTTTCATAATACCCACTAAACCTTCCCAAATGTGACTGAACCCAGGTATCCCATAGTAAATACCTGGTGGGGGAACACGGTTTAAACCCAGAACTTCTTGCTGTATTTGTCAGCATGGATCATTTAAGGAGTATGGACTTGGGTGGTATTACTGCTATACCACACATCCTCTTTGTTTAGGCAATTTTTGAGTTTTTAAAGTTTTGTTGTCCTATACAGTTGTTTTCCATGCTTCAGAGGCCTCAAAAGCATCAATCCTGGTATAGGAAATTCCTAGATTTGTTCTCTTTGGATCTCCCTCTGCTAGGTGAGTAGTTATTATGAGATATACTTTGGATCTTCCTCTGCCAGCTGTGTGACTGAGCCATAGCCTCCAGAGGTCACCCTTACATGGAGCATGTATTAATCCATTGAAATGAACCCCAACCATTGAGACCTCTGGCAATGGCAGTCACATCACAGACTGTACTCTTCCTCTCCTATGGATCCACCAACTACAGCCTTGGCTCTTACTACTATCACCTTGTCTGTGGCAGAGGCCTCATCATTGTTAGTTAATATTGACACCAAGATGAAAATTGACCTGGCTAGTGAGTTGGCATGTCTGTCATCTGCATAACCATAGGTGGCTCATCTTCTTTTCAATTTATACTGTTGGTTAACATTGGCATTATATCTTTTGACAGATGAGTGTGGACTCTGTCTAAGCCATGGTGGCACTGTTGTGCCACCACTGAACAATTTGGTGCATTTGTTTTTTTATATATATTTTTTATGTATACACTCCAAGACACTCAACAACATGCCACTCCACATGTAGACTATGATGCAGTTTAGAAGGTGGGTGTAAAAGAAATGCTTAACATCTATAGAACTCCTTCTACAGAGCCAGCAAGCACTGGTGACAACCAAGAATCAAGCTAGCATAGAGGCAGGCAAGAGTTGAGCAAGGGACCAGCAAGGCTAACTAGGCAGTCAGACATTGCTAGAGAGCTTACAATAGGTTTGGTGTGTAGGCCAGTGTCAGGAAACAGGTCTCTGCACTGTGTCCAACCCTATTCCAAGCTTAGTCCAACAATATGCCTATTCTTAGCAGGTCCAACTAGTCACTTGGCCCACCCTTTCCTCTTCTGTCTTGTAGTAGTAAGCCTTGATAAGTCATATGCTTAGACCTTACTCAGCATCAATTATTATTAGTCATACTTCTTTACATACTGGGGCCTAATTAGTAAACAGTATTAGTCTTAGCATAACCACCAATATAGTATATATAGGCAGCCTATGGGATAGAATATCCTCAGGCTGAACAATAGCAGTGTTCTTCTGGCCTATTCACCAAACCAACCATAAGCTTATTTAGCACTGTCTGACCCTCTATTAGCCTTGCTTGCCTCTTGCCTGACTCCTGCCCACCTTTGCACTTGCTCAACTCTTGCTTGCCCCTTGCATTGCTGACTCTGTAGAAGGAGTTCTGCAAATGTTGATAAGCCTCTGGCTGGGCTCAGCACACCAGTGCTATTTTTAGCAACTTATATTTTGCAGCTAGCAGAGATTGAACTCAGGCTACAGGGCGCAACATATGGAATCATAGGACTTGGCAATCACAAGACTTAGCGACTATAGAGCTTAGCAACCACCTGACTTGGTGGTCATATAACAAGCTACTGGTCACATGGCAATCACAAGACTGAGCAACCACGGGGCCTTAGTGACCACCTGACTTGCCAACTACCTGATGCTCACCTGACTTCAGCCCAGCCCCCTTTCAAGTCCCTAATCAGTGATAGCCAACTCTAGGGCCTTCAGCAATGCCTATCAAAACTTAGTGCTTCTCAAAGATCCAACGTCAGATCACTTTAGCAATGCTTATGGCTTATCCAATGCTTAGTGACTTACTTGAGACAGGTCCCTTGATGGTTTCAGGCCTTAGCAACAGTCCTTGTGCATTTGGCTTCTTTCACTGTTAGGTTGTTGAGTTAGTGCTTGCCGACTTGACAGACACTGTTGCTTAGCGACTTTCACGTTCCATCGTACTTGTCATTATTTTTCTTGATTGATTAATTAGCAACTTTTTAATTAAATTAACATGGTGACTTAGCACCTATAAATACTGTACATATTTTGTCTTAGTCACCATAAAATCATATGCCCCACAGTTCAGATCACATTTTAGCGCATTCTAAGTTCTCAGAGTTGCTAAGTGATACAGTCTTGCTGACTCTCTCTTACCAACTTTTGCCTACCGACTTTTGTACTTATGGTGCCATATGGGCACACTATTATCATACGCCAATGTTGCTAAGGTCCTTGCCAACCTCTAGCACTCTAGCACCTCGCAGGCTTACAGCTTAGATCGCTAAGCAACTTATTTATTTCTCTAAGTCCAAACTCCACTAAAAAGACTAGGCTTCTGGGACCCTGTCTAGGACTCTTTCAACACTAGCGACCGCCCAATGCTACTCATTTGTGAGGTGCTAAGTTTACCATCCACCAGAACGGTGCTTAGCAACTTTTGGGCGTCATCAAATTGGAGCCCACTACAAGGGACTTTAGGGCAGAATTCCACCAGAAACCTGTCTACCAATTGCCTTCTATGCCGCAGCTACCTGGAACTTTACCTTGCTGTACTCTAGTGCAGGAACTTGCCGACGCCTCAGCAGACTTTACAGTTGACAACATTAGCGACTTCTTTCCTCAACAGCACCCATTGTTCCCAGACATCAGACACCTCTTGCCGACTTAGCTCAAGGGTTGCCAAACTCACCCTTCACACCACCATTTCAGCTATTCAGAACACCAACACCTACATCACCACCATTACCAGTACACTTACCGACCCCTACATTACTGACTATACGCTCACTGACCACCATGGAGGCAGCTGTCCCTCAGCGTATGCCACCTCGCAACCACTTCTCAGCCTCAAAATGGGATAAAACTAAACCACAGGAACTCACTCAGTACTTTAAGGAACTAAAATACCTCTTTTGCGACTGCAGCATTACCAACCACACTCAAATGAAGGAATACGTGGCAAGATATGTATCATACAACACAGCAGAAACTTGGACTGGGGTTAGGGAATCTAGTGCCCTTGTTCCCATCTCTGGTGACCAACCAATAGAACCCCCAGCCTTAGTGACTTATGAGGAATGGAAAGTGGCAGTAATCTGACTCTACCCAGGCGCTGAGGAGTCTACTAGGTATACAGTAACTGAACTCCACAAGCTAGTACAGGAAACATTTGACAATGGTATCTACATGCTTGGCGCCCTTTCTACTTACTACAGGGACTTCCAGAGGGTCGCTAGATGGCTACTGCAAAATGGCAAGCTCTACCGCAACAAGGAACGTTGCTTATTCCAGCAAGGTATTCCCATGTTGCTATGGACATGGATTGCTAAGCGCCTCAAAATCTTACAGCCCAACCACCACCCCAAGGAACCCTACAATGTGGACAATGTCTTTGAGGCAGGCAAATGGATGTTGAAAGGTACGGACACTGCCGTTACCGACTCAAACAACATCCAACCGCTACGTCAAGAAAAAAAACCTGGATACTGCCATTGCAGCCGCTGTTGCTAATGCCATGACACGTATTGAGACTATGATCACCACCAGCCTTACTGCCTCTTGTAATATTGCTCCTGCTAACAACCCTTGTCACTTTTGTGGTGAAGTCGGCCACACTATGACATGCGGTTGCTGCCCCACTTTGGAAAACTACATCCGGCAAGGACACATTCGCAGGGCTGCCAAAGGCAAGGTTGTACTCTCCTCTGGTGCCATCATACCTAACTATTCCAAGCTCAAGTCCTATCAAAAGCACATGGATGAATGGCACTGACGGAATCCTGGCAACCTAGCAACTGGAACTCTTACTGGTAACACTAATCCCAACGCAGAACAAGCGCTACAGCAGCAAATGGTATTAGAGGTAATGCACTTGGACACTGTTAGCAACAACGGCAATCTCACTAAGGATGCATGTATTGAAACCCTGGAACACAAATTGGTGACTCTGAAACAAGTATTCAATGGCATGAAAATCAAAAAACCCAAGCAGCCATTGACAGGTTACCAACCCTTAGCGCCACCTTCTACCGACACATCTGTACCCATTGCCACCGCCCCAGCACATGTTTCAATGCAGCCAGCCACCCCCACTGTTCCCAACCCAGTTGCCACACCAATTGCACACACAACAAATGCTACTGCCTCAGCACTACCACCTTTGCACCTGTACTTTGGTCTTCCTGCTTGCTATACCGCTCCTGCTGATGACGCCTGAAAGTTGCTAAGCACTGTTCTGGTAGATGGTAAACTTAGCGCCTCACAAATGAGTAGCGTTGGGCAGTCACTAGTGTTTGAGAGAGTCCTGGGCAGGGTCCCAGAAGTCTAGTCTTTTTAGTGGGATTTGAACTTATAAAAAAACTGGGTGCTTAGCGATTTAAGCCAAAGGCCTGCAAGGCGCTAGGGTGCTAGAAGATGGCAAGGACTCTAGCGACGTAAACGTTAGCAATGATGTGCCTGTATGGCACTGTAAGACAAAAGTCAGTAGACTAAATTGGCAAAGTGAAGTTGGCAAGACTGTATCACTTAGCGACTCTGAGTACTTAGAATGTGCTGAAATGTGATCTGAACTGTGGGGCATACAATTCAATGATGGCTAAGACAAAATATATACAGTATTTATAGGTGCTAAGTTGCTGTAGTAATTAAACTAAAAAGTCGCTAATTAATCAATCAAGAAAAATGAAGACAAGTATGATGGAACGTGAAAGTTGCTAAACAATGGCGTCTGTCAAGTCAGCAAGTGTTAACTCAACATTCCAGCAGTAAAAGAGGCCAAATGCATGAGGACTGTTGCTAAGGCCTAAGACCATCAAGGGGGCCTGTCTCACGTAAGTTGCTAGGCATTGGATAAGCTATAAGCGTTGCTAATATCTGAAACCATCAAGGGGCCTGTCTTGCATGAGTTGCTAAGCATTGCTAAAGTGATCTGACATTGGATCTTTGAGAAGCACTGAGTTTTGATAGGTGTTGCTAAAGACCCTGGCGTTGGTTATCACTGATCGGAGACCCGAAAGGAGGCCAGGCTAAAGTTCCATGGTTGCCAAGTCTTGTGATCGCCATGTGACCAGTAAATCATCATCTGACCGCCAAGTCAGGTAGTTACTAAGTCCTGTGATCCTGTGTGTTGCGTCTTGTAGCCTGAGTTTGATTCCTGCTAGCTGCAAAATATAAGTTGCTAAAAATAGCACCAGTGTGCTGAGCCCAGCCAGAGGCTTATCAACATTTGCAGAACTCCTTCTACAGAGTCAGCAATGCAAGGGGCAAGCAAGAGTTGAGCAAGCGCAAAGGCAAGCAAGAGTTGGGCAAGAGGCAAGCAAGGCTAACAGAGGGTCAGACGGCACTAGATAAGCTTATGGTCAGTTCAGTAGGTAGGCCAGAAGAACACTGCTATTGTTCAGCCTGGGGATATTCTATCCCACAGCTGCCTATATATACTACATTGGTGGCTATGCTATTGTTTACTAATTGGGCCCCGATATGTAAAGGAGTATGACTAACAATAATCAATGCTGAGTAAGGTCTGGGCATATGACTCATCAAGGCTGACTACTACAAGATGGAAGGAGAAAGGGTGGACCAAGCGGCTGGTCGGATCTGCTAGGAATAGGCATATCGTTGGACTAAGCTTGGAATAGAGTTGGACATGGTCCAGAGACTGGTCCTCTGACACTGCCATTCTTGGACTTTCCAAAGCTAGCGCTAGCGCTAGCAACTCATCACTTACGTTACCCACCGCCTCCACCTTTGCCACTACTAACGCTACTAAATGCAAAGGTGTAGAGGTCAAAAAGAAGTATAAGCTAATAGCACTTAAAATTAAGCCTGTTGCCAGCACCATCTCTGAGGACTTTTGAATCGAACAAAATATCATTGGCGACCCACTTGACAACATGCCAACATTGACTCCAAATCCGCCACTATTTCATCCAACAGGTTGCTTTACTAAGGAGCGCCAGAAACAGTTCGTTAGCAACCATGATATCGGCTTCCTCACCACTCCCAAATTAAACGTCCTTACTGACCTTATGTCCAAACAGAACCAAGCATTTGCTTGGGAGGACTCTGAGCAAGGTAGCTTCCATACCAACTTCTTCCTGCCTGTTGTCATACTGACTATCCCTCACATACCCTGGACTGAATACAACCAACCCATACTGCCTGGACTCGAAGCTGAAGTTTGTCAAATCATATGCAGCAAGATCAAAGCTGGCGTTTACAAGCCCTCCAATAGCGCTTACCTCTCCCGCTGGTTCTGTGTCCTCAAAAAGAATGGTAACCTCCGTATTGTTCACAGTCTTGAGCTGCTAAATAGAGTCACTATACAACACTCTGGCATCCCACCCTTTTCCAACCACATTGCCGAGTCTTTTGCTGGGCGGATCTGTGGCGCCACCCTTGACCTCTATGTCAGCTACGATGAGCGACTCATCCATCCCTCTTCACATGACCTCACCACTTTTCAGACACCCTTTGGCACCTTGCATCTAGTCACTTTGCCAATGGGTTGGACCAACTCAGTACCCATTTTCTATGATGACGTTAACTACATCCTGCAACTCAAGATTCCCAAATATGTACAAAGTTTCATTGACAATGTAGGTGCTAAGGGTCCCAAGGACTGGCGACTCATAGATGGTCTCCCAGCGACTCACCTTGACAACCCTGGCATCCGCTTAGTGCTATGGAACTTCTTCCAGTTACTTAACTGCATCCTTCAGTGCATGAAGTACAGTGGTGGTATGTTCTCTGGGCACAAGCTAGTACTCTGTGCTCCATGCTTCAAGATCCTTGGTCATGTCTGCATGCTTAGCAGTTGCGTTCTCAACAAGTTGCACTTAGTCCTATTGGATCGCTGGAATGTATGCCACAATCCTTCAGAGGTATGCGCCTTCCTGGGGACTGTTGGCATTCTACGAATTTTCATCAAGAACTTTGCCCACTGTGCCCACCACCTTACCCAACTCACATGCACTAACACTCCCTTTGAATTTGGACCCAAGCAAGTTGCCGCCCAGCAAGACTTAGTGAAGGCGCTACATGAAGCCCAACTCCTTGTTCCCATTGACTACCAGTTGCCAGACCCTGTCATACTGGTGGTTGACACCTCATGCATTGCCATTGGATTCTTCTTGTATCAATGCCTTAGCGACAATTGGAAACAGAGGCGCTACAACCATTTTGGGTCAATCACGCTAAACAACAGGGAATCATGCTACAGCCAGGCCAAATTGGAACTCTATGATCTCTTTAAAGCCTTTCAGACACTAAGGATGTATCTCATTGGCATGCAGAACAAGTAGACACTAGGTACATCAAAGGTATGCTACAGAACTCTGACATACAGCCCTCTGCCAGCATGAACCACTGGATAGTTGCTATCCTTATGTTCCACTTTGAGCTGGTACACATTAAAGGCACCTTCCATGGACCTGATGGACTTTTCCAATGACCACTACAGCCTACCAACCCTCTTCTTAACCAAAGCAACAATGACGTCTTTAGCAACTGGATAGACCAACTCCACGGGTTCATGCACCTTATACAGCTCCCTATCCATCTCCTCCATAGCAACCAACTTGCTAGCGCTCTCCTACACCCAATTGTTCCTTACCAACCCACACGCCTTACCACTCCTCTCATGTTCTTTACCGCCAACATTACCAACAAGTTGCCAACAATCAAAAGAGTTGAAGAACCCAAGCCCCTCAGAGAAAGCAGCACCAACCTTGCTTATGACTCAGTACCCAGGAGCGCTAAGGCTCAAGCAGACAATGTGTGCCTAGGCACCATAAAAGACTGGTTGAACTCGCTTAAGCAACTTGATCACCTTAGCAACAACAAATATGCCACTTTCATATGTTATGCCACCAACTTCTTCATTAGCAACAATTGACTCTGGCGACGCAACAAAGATGGCACACACAAACTTGTGGTGCAGCCTAGCAACAGACTTAGGATCTTACGCACCATGCATGATGACTTAGGCCACAGGAGACTGTATACTACATGTGCTATACTACTGGAACGTTTCTGGCCTCACATATGAGCTGATGTTGCTTGGTATGTAAAGACTTGCCACCTCTGCCAGATTCAGCAAACTTGCCAATCCCAACAATGGTCGCTACACCAGTGCCTCTCTTTGGTAAGATCTATATCAACACAATGCACATGCCCAAGTCAGGTCACTACAAGTACATCATCCAAGGATGCTGCTTGCTAGTGCACTGGCCTGAATTTAGAATGCTCCAATAAAAAAACACGGATGCTATAGCTAAGTGGTTGTTTGAAGACGTCATCTGCCGCTGGAGTGCGCTAAGGGAAATAATTACCAACAATGGAGCCCCCATCATCAAAGCGCTGACTTACCTCGCCAAGAAGTACAACATCCACCACATATGCATCTCTGGTTACAACAAGCATGCTAACAGTCTTGTGGAGCACCCTCACTTTGACGTGTGCCAAGCTCTCTTCAAGGTGGTAGACGACAACAAGTCTAGGTGGAGTGAGGCAACCTACTCTGTCTTCTGGCCAGAAAGGGTAACTATATGCAAGCACATGGGTTGCTCATCTTACTACGCAGCGACTGGCACCCACCCCTTACTGCCTGGCAACATCATTGAAGCAACATACTTGTAACCAGCACCTAACTCCCTATTGTCCACTACCGACCTCATCGCTCAACATGCCATTGACTTACAACAACAAAATGAAGATTTAGTGTGCTTACACAAGACAGTTTTTAGCGCCAGACAGAAAGCAGCGCTAAGGTTTGAGACAGACCACAGTGCAACCATCAGAGACTACAACTTTAGCCGTGGGTTGCTAGTGCTCATGAGGAACTCCAAGATAGAGACCACCTACAACAAGAAAATGTGCCCTTGCTATTTGCAGCCATTGGTAGTTATCTCTTGTAACCATGGAGGCACTTACGTTCTTTGTGAACTAGATGGGTTGGTACTGCACAGGCCAGTTGCTGCCTTCTGACTACTCCCTTACCTCACATGTGACCGCATATCCTTACTACTCAAGGCACTAGACATTGATACCACCAAGCTCAGAGAACTTGAAGAAACCAACTTATTAGATGACAATGACTTGCCACCTGAAGAAGAAGAAGACTGAAATACTGTTTACTTTCCTTGCTGACTTTCTTTCCTTTCCATACTTATTCTTTTATTAAATAGACATTTTTACTTCTACCTCAAGATGCAGTGCTAGCAACTTTGATTGTTGCCTGGCGCCTTGTGCAACTCCTCACAAGGGTTTTTTGCCATGATGATTTACTAAGTGTTCCCATAAAAACCCAAGTCGCTACAGCACCACTTTTGCTAAGTCTTTTCTTTTTTTTACAAGTCCTTCAAAATCCATGTTCCCTTATCATACACACAGACTTTCTTACTACTGTTTTTTACCGCACACAAATTGCAAGTCTCAAGATCTCTATATCACATTTTTTTTCACTGCTACAAGTCTATCTACGTACAACAAAACTAAAGTTCAAAAATTTTACAGGCACTAGCAACTAGGCCTAGTCATAGTTGGCAGAAAAAGAGAAGGGCGGAAGCAGGAAAAGGTCTTCAGCCTGGACATTGTTTTGCTCTTACCAGACTAGCGCCTTCTTGCAGTCCTGTTGGTACCGCCTCAAAATAACAATGCTGTGTTCTAGCGTCTTCTGCTTCATCCTCATCCCTGCCATTCAGTTATCCACTGCCCTCATCTCATGCGTCATTACCAACTCCATCCCAGCTGCTTGCTCCATGAACCTCTCTAGCTCCTTTGGCGACTTCATACCGGTGATAGGGTAAAGAAGCTCTTCACCTAACCAGTCGAAGTCACCACCAGTCATTCTTGAGGCGGGAAGTGGGGTCCAGCACAAGTCCATTCTAGCAACTGGAGCAGGGCGTTCAACTTGTTTATGATCCTCATTGCCAGAGGACATTTCACGTGCGGTCGCCAGCTAAGAATGCTGGTCAGTTAGCAACACCCAGTGCCTGGAGAAGAGTCTTACCTCCTCCTCTCCTTCCTCTTTCTCCTTGTCCCCTTCCTCTTCCTCAACCTCTTCCTCCAAGTTGCCAGCGTTAGGAGGCAGGGTCTTTGCCAGTCAGGAAGCGATCTCCTCTAAGTCACTGGCAACTGGAGAAGAAGGAAAATGCCTAACAATGCAAAATCAGTTACCAACTAAGCAAGCAAGTAACACTTACCAAGTCCCGCTAGGCCCAGTGACAGGGAACGGCCTCTGCCAATGGAAAAACTCAGAGTCCAGCTCTGCTAAGTATGTAGCTGCCAGACAATTGAATGAGGGACCAGACAGCTCACAGTTCAGCAGAAGTAAACCGGACATAGAGGCGCTTGACCTCCCTGGAAGAGCCCAGAGGAGACCCAGCCCTCTTGCCGCCACAGCGCCCCTTAAGCAACTCTCCTCCCACCTCTACTGACTCATCTCGCTCTACTGCCTTCCCTTTGCTCTTGTCCTGCCTCCTCCTCTTTAGCAGCCAGCTACCAGTTGACTTGGTAATCTCTTGCTGAGGAGGCGGCAAGGGCACATTGCTTTGATGCGTTGGCAGCACTAAACTCTCTTCAGTGAGGCTGGCAATGCCGCTAGCCACCACCAAAGCCCACTCACCTAGCACAAACTCTTGTACCAACCGCTCAAATGTGCACTTAACAATTGGGTTCTCTTTGCCGTGCCCTCGGGACTTGAGGCCATTGTAGGTGCAGGCCTGCTTGAAGGCGTCACAGCAGTAGCATGGTAGGACCCTGGTCAGGAACCAGCAGGCCTCTGGGTCATTGTCGGCCTGGCATTTGTTGCACTAAGTCTAACAAGGGGTCAGATAAGTCGCTAAAAAATCAAGACACACTCACCACACCCTTGGAATCCTTGTATGCCTAGTGCTGGCCAGGCACCACCGTCTTCTTGCCCTTTGCTCCCTCCATCACTACTCCGGCCGCCATACTTGTGTCCAACACTACTTCTGTTCAGCGAGTCACTAGCAAGTTGCAAAGCTTGGCATCAGTAAAGACGATTTGAGTAGGTGCCTATAATATCAGTCAGTTGCTAATAAGCAGGAACACCAGCAAACCTTACCTTGTACATTAGTGCCACCTTTGCCAACTTGCAAGACTAGAAAGTTAACAGTTAGCAACTTCAACAAAGCCACAGTTAGGAAAACACATACCTTGCAAGGGGAAGACACCTGTGCTGTTGAGCCCTGCCTGGGAGCCACTGGTGCAGGGCTCTTGTCACTAGTGGCCACTCATTGCGCATGGCAGGCACTGCACTGCGCCTGATGCATCTTGGCAAGGTTGTCCTCCGCCAACAGGCTGGGACCAGCAGAAGGGGGAACCAACAAAGAAGTTGATGCCACAGGGGCGCTACTGCCAGGACCGCTCAAAGAGACTCTCATCTGACCAGCTACCAATCCAGCCACCAAGCCCGCTTCCCAAATCTCCTCCTGCCGCCTCCACTCCCTCTCCTCCTCTGCCTTGCTGCACCTCTACCAGCAGCGCCTCTTGGGCAGCATGCTGTTGTGCCAAGATGGGCTCTACAATCTGCTAGCTTGTCATCAACCAAGGGAGCGGGAGGAGGTTGAGGTCACTAAATGGTCAGTAAAGAATAGTACAGTTGCTAACAACACATACCAGGAGAGCCTCGTAAGGCGCCAGCCACTCAGCGCCCTCATGCTTGGCCACTCAAGCAACACACCACGCACACAGAGCCTCCTCATTGTCCCATGTTACCCCAGCCAACCTATGCACCTCCCACCTTTCCAACAACCTCAACATCCCCACTACCAAGTCCTGGGAGGCGCCAGCCCCCTTGCCAAGGTGGCGCACCAGAAATGCCGAGGCCTTGATAATGAAGGTCAGCGCGTGGGCGCTAACATCGCGGCAGCAATCACAGAAGACATGTGTAAAATTTAGAGTTGAGAAGTGGTGGAAATCGAAATCAGCTGCTCACAGGGGATTTTGATGGAGTTCCGATCATGGTCGCCAGGATTTTTGAGCAGGCTGTTATGCGCACAGACCTCGTAACAACACATGATAATGGGAGTTGACTGAGGACAGTCAATTTTTCAGTTGGAGGGGTATGATAAGCCAGATCTGGCTGGGCTCAGTGCACTGGTGCTATTTTTAGCAACTTATATTTTGCAGCTAGCAGGGATCAAACTCAGGCTACAGGGTGCAATGCGCAGGATCACAGGACTTGGCAATCATGAGACTTAGCAACCACAAGACTTAGCAACTACAAGACTTAGCAACTACAAGACTTAGCAACTACAAGACTTAGCAACTACAAGACTTAGCAACTACAAGACTTAGCAACCATCTGACTTGGCGGTCATATGACAAGCTACTGGTCACATGGCAATCACAAGACTTAGCAACCACAGGACCTTAGCAACCACCTGACTTGCCAATCACCTGATGCTCACCTGACTTCAGCCCAGCCCCCTTTCAGGTCCCCAATCAGTGATAGCTGACTCAAGGGCCTTTAGCAATGCCTATTAAAACCCAGTGCTTCTCAAAGATCCAACATCAGATCACTTTAGCAACGCTTATGGCTTATCCGATGCTTAGCGACTTACTCGAAACAGGCCCCTTGATGGTTTCAGGCCTTAGCAACAGTCTCCATGCATTTGGCCTCTTTCACTGCTAAGATGTTGAGTTAGCGCTTGCCGACTTGACAGACACTGTTGCTTAGCGACTTTCATGTTCCATCATACTTGTCATCATTTTCCTTGATTGATTAATTAGCGACTTTTTAGTTAAATTAACACGGCAACTTAGCGCCTATAAATACTGTACATATTTTGTCTTAGCCACCATTGAATCATACACCCCACAGTTCAGATCACATTTTAGCGCATTCTAAGTTCTCAGAGTCACTAAGTGATACAGTCTTGCTGACTCACTTTTGTACTTACAGTGCCATATGGGCACACTATCGTCATACGTCAATGTTGCTAAGGTCCTTGCCTACCTTTAGCACTCTAGCACCTTGCAGGCTTACAGCTTAGATTGCTAAGCAACTCATTTATTTCTCTAAGTCCAAACTCCACTAAAAAAAACTAGGCTTCTGGGACCCTGCCCGGGACTCTCTCAACACTAGCAACCACCCAACGCTACTCATTTGTGAGGCGCTAAGTTTACCATCCACCAGGACAGTGCTTAGCAACTTTTGAGTGTCATCAACGTCAATGTTGGGAGACATTCCACTAAGCTGCGTGGCTTAGTGGGATGTCTTTCAATAGTCAAGTGTTTCTCTTACAGCCAGAAGAACACTACTATTGTTCAGCCTATATATACTACATTGGTGGCTGTGCTAAGACTAATACTGTTTACTAAGCAGGCCCTGGTATGTAATGGAGTATGACTAACAATAATTGATGCTGAGTAAGGTCCATGCATATGACTCATCAAGGCTGACTACTAAGAGATGGAAGGGGAAAGGGTGGGCCAAGCGGCCAGTTGGATCTGCTAAGAATAGGCATATCGTTGGACTAAGCTCGGAATAGAGTTATACATGGTCTGGAGACTGGTCTCCTGATAGAGGGCATGTAACATACTTATTCTGGTAGAGCTATTAGCTCTACATTAGTTAAGTATATCAAACAATTAAATATATTTTATTAATTTAATTACTTTTTTTTTTTTGTAGTGGTTATTTCTATAATTTCTATAGGATAGTAAATAGTGTTGACCTCTACTACCTGGGATATTTTGATGAGTACAAAATGTCTGTCCAGTTAGCTGTTTAAGTTTGGAGCTACTCTATAGGAAATGCTTTTATGCATGCTGTGTGAGGCTCAGTTTATCCAATACCTACCAAAACCTTAGTTGCTGCTCTCCAAGCCTTGAGGGGATCTATATCTTCTAGTAAAAAACCTGTTCATGTATCACAAACCAGCTTTGTGTCCTTCACTTTCTTACCAAAGTAGAAGCTGTCTGTAGCTAGGCAGTCTAGTTTCAGTCTCTGTGCTATAGCTTTTTAAATTTATTGCATATTTCTACTTTATTTAGTAATCTGCCTGGATCAGCTTTCTATGAGATCCTCTAGTCACAATGGATCTTCCATATGATTCTTGTTGCTTCCAATATTATAATTTGAATTTACTGGCCCTTTTTCTATATCTCCTTGGTTTCTTTTTTATCAGCATGCAGCCTAGTTGTTTCCTCAGCAATGGCTTGGGTAGGTTGATACCTCTTCTTTCATGCAGCTTACTAACTAGATCCCATATTGTTCTCTGACCTGATATGGAGCACTCCATAAGTATATGCTTCATGGTTTCCATATTGTTCCCATAGTATTCACACAGTGTTCTCTTTTTAAAATTTGGGATGTTTCCCCAATAGTTCCCAATCTTATATCCATTGTGCATAATCTTTCATAGGAAGTTTTGTGTTTCCTTTGTCAAATTTTTATCACATATTGACCTTCATATTCTTTCATCTGTAGGGAGTTCTCCATTTACTTATGTTAAGGTGGACAGTTGTTCCTCATCTCTGCAAGAGTGGGCTTTTTCTCTAACATTCCTTAATACAGTTTTGCCTGTGTTATATTTGCTAGCTTGGCTCTAGATAGGGTGTATCCAATTGGGGCTCTAAGGTCTATATTGTCAGGGTTTGGTTTCCTAGCTCTAGCATCTGCTAGTTTGTCTGCTCCCTCATTGCTCTCAACTCTGGAGTGGCTCTTGACCTTCTTAAGGATGGTAAGCCCTTTTCTGTTTTTCAGTCTAGCTACTAATGCTTTCATTATGTCCTTATTTGCAAGTCCAATCCATTTGTTATTCTTGTTCTTTGTGAGGTTCTTTGTTAGACTGTCAAGGGTTAACTTGGAGTCACTGTTGATCACTAAGAATTTGTTTGATGAGGAAGTAGTGGCTGCTCTTAGGATGGCTACCACTTCTCTGGTGTTGTTTGACTGTTGCAGGTTCTCTGCTAGCCTTAGCGCCTCATTTCTTTCATCATTACTTTTGAACCATATTCCAGTGCACAGGATCTGTCTGTATACACCTTTATTAGGTGTGGAAGGGGGTCTTTGTTCCTCAAGTAGTTGATATTGTCATATTGTTCATCTTCTTTTTCATCTGCAAAAACTCTAAATCCTTCTTTTAGGAAGGACACTATTACTACCTCTGAATTAAAAATAGTGCCCCCTTCCTGTTCATGCAGTCTATTTTCTTCTCTTGTGGGCTCTCTTTTATCTGTTAGTGTTTGGGGTGACCATTTACACTCCAGCTTTCTCAGCCATTCTCTTGCATTTTCTCTGCATTTGTGTGAGTTTGCACACCCTTGCCCTCTTAGTTCTTTACATGGCTGGCATACGCAGTTGCATCTCAAGTGGTGTTTGGTGTTAAGTATAGGATTTGTTTTGTTTGCAAGCTGCACCATATCTCCTACTGTTCTTATCTCATGTACCATTCTTTGGCAGATTGCTTGCAGCATGTTTATTTTCAAGTTTTTAGTGCCCTTTAGGCCAAAGTGGAACCAGATTAATATCTGTTCCTTCAGGGGCTTCTCCATTGCTAGTGTCAGGGGACCGGTCTCCAGACCGTGTCCAACTCTATTCTAAGCTTAGTCCGACAATACGCCTATTCCTAGCAGATCCAACCAGCCACTTGGCCTACCCTTTCCCCTTCCATCTTGTAGTAGTCAGCCTTGATAAGTCATATGCTCAGACCTTACTCAGCATTGATTATTGTTAGTCATACTCCTTTACATACCGGGGCCCAATTAGTTCACAGTATTAGTAATAGCACAGCCACTTTCAGGTTCCGCTGACCCAGGGGCTCAGCAATTCTAGGTGAGGCCTTACCAGGCATACTCGGACAGCTACGGACACGCCAGGACCTAGAGAGGGCCAAAGGAAGGCGCCGGAACGAGGTGACGTGCGCCGGGAGCGTAGGGAGATCAGACAAAGTGTCCCAGGGTTGGCGCAAGCAAGGGGCGAGCGCCGGACGAGAAGGTTCTACTGGAGAAAGTTCGGGTTAGACAGCGCGATGGGTGGCATGCCGGCGGCGGACTATCTGGGGAAATCAAGGGACTGATAGGCGAATAGGCAGTTTAGAGTTCGACAGGTGCGGGACCAAACTCAGGGGAGTGGAGAATGCGGGCCGGATAAGATAAGAGATCGGGATGTGAGAGGGGAAGGGAAGGAGAAACTCGAGGCAGAGACGGAGAACGATAGAAAGAGACAGATGAGCAAAGGAGATGGAATTGAGAGAGTAAATAGAGACAAGGACAGGTACAGGACGAGAGAGTAGAGATGAATACGGACTATGGGAATGGAGACGAGTATGAGACTACAGAGCAGAGACGAGTATGAGGCAAAGTTACGAAGCCAAAGCGATACGAGAGGAAACTGGGGAGTATGGGCAATATCAAGACTACCGTACTGAGTGCTACGGGGGGGCTTATATACTGACTACACGACAAGGCAGGTCCGGGGTCCCGGTTCCAGGTCTGGGGGCTGCTCCGGGGCTCTGGTGGTGTTCCGGAGCACCTAGGAAGACAAAGGGAAACCGCGGGTGTCAAATAGAAGTGGCGCCGTTGCTTTGGGAGTCGCAGTGGCACCACACGAGGGAGGACGTGGCACAACGAGAGGATGCAATGAGGCATGATGCGGGAGTTGATGCGGGATGAAGCATGATGCGTGGGTTGATGCGCAGGGCGATGCATGATGCGCAGCATGATGCGTGGCATGAAGCGTCCCTGCATGATGCATCAAATGATGCCTGATGATGCCTGATGCGTCGGATATTGTGTGGGTCGCCGTGCTGTCATGCCAGGAATCTCTGGGGGTCATTGGTGGTGTCCGTGGGGTGTCCAGGGGAAACGTCAGAGTCGACCGGGGTATGATGTGATGACCATGTTGGGTGTTCATGGAGTTCGTCCTGAGTCGAGGTCATGCGAGGGGTGTTTGCCGGGGTGTGTGGTGTGGTCCCGGGCCCGGGGCTCAGGCCCGGGGGTGGGTCGTGACAGCCACTAATGTAGTATATATAGGCAGCCTGTAGGATAGAATACAGGCTGAACAATAGCAGTGTTCTTCTGGCCTATCCACTGAACCAACCATAAGCTTATCTAGCACCGTCTGATCCTCTGTTAGCCTTGCTTGCCTCTTGCCCGACTCTTGCCCACCTCTGCGCTTGCTTGACTCTTGCTTACCCCTCACATTGCTGACTCTGTGGAAGGAGTTCCGCAGATGTCAAGCATTGCCCTTACAGCTAGTGGGCAGAATCTTATATTATACTTTTTAGCGGTTTTGATCATTCTTTGCAGGGATGCTGAGAGACCTTCCTCTCCCATTCTTGCATCAACATCTAGATATTGCAGGAAGGTGTTGCAGAAGATCTCATCTTCTGCCTTCTGCCATCTTTTGGCAAGTCTTTTTTGAATGATCTCATTTGCAACTATGGTCCAGGTAGGCCTAGACTCTCCAAGGTCAAGGTAGCATTTCATTTTTATAAGTTTGATTGCCTCTTTTTTCTTAGTGTTAGGTTCAGCAGCTTTTTCCCCCTCTATTATGCAGGAGGCACAGAGTCTCTAGGCTTACTAGTGAGCAGCAGTTCTCTCTTCATATAAAATTTTGGATAATTTTTGTCAGTTAAAGTTCTACTGGTTTTGGCATACCTTGTATGCTTGTTCTATACTGGGTCCTACCCCCCACAACCATACTAACTATGAGTCTCTTTCCTTCAATTGTGGGCTTACTTTTTTCCACCTCTTTAGGTCATTACCACCACTTCAATTATTAGTGTCCACATGCCTTTGTTATTTATCCTGTTTTCAATGAAGGCATCTAGTAGTCTCATGGCTTCTCTTTCTTGGGCTATTTTAATCTTATCTAGTATCTGGGAGCTTTGGAGGGCTGTTTTTCTTGTCGATATGAGGGATTCTCTGTGCTCAGCCATTCCTACTGAGACTATGACTGTTTTTATGTTAAATTTAGCTTCCAAGACATGGCACATTT
The DNA here is from genome assembly GCA_003313785.1 of Termitomyces sp. MG148. Lineage (NCBI taxonomy): Eukaryota > Fungi > Basidiomycota > Agaricomycetes > Agaricales > Lyophyllaceae > Termitomyces > Termitomyces sp. MG148. The sequence goes on from QLOM01000385.1 coordinate 37,781, forward strand.
GTTTAGAATCTTTTTCAGGTCTTTAAATCTGTTATTTTCTGACAGGTATACTGTCATGTCATTAGCAAAAAGAGTTGTTATCAGTTTGTCTATGTTTTTTCTTAGTTTGAATCCCTCAAGTTTTGACTTCCTAAGCATTTGTGCTAGGAATTCAATGGTGATGTTGAAGAGCAGACAGGACATCAGGTCTCTTTGCTTCATGCCTCTTGTAACTTTGAAGAGTTCACTCAACTTGTCATTCAGCATAACTCCTGTGTGTGTCTTTATATAATTTCTGGATAATTTTGATAAACTTCTCAGGAAAGTTGAACTTGTAAAGTGAGGCCCACAGAAAGGTGTGTAGGATTTTATTGTAAGCCTTTTCTTGATCCAGGCACACTATTATACCATTTTCCCCTATTTTTTCACATCTTTTAATCATCAGGTGTGCTAATTCCATCTGGTCTTTTATATACCTGCCCTTCATAAATCTAGCCTAGTCAGTATGTATTATGTTATTGTCTATGTTATTTAGCTGGACTGATAATATTTTTGCCAGAATTTTGTAATCTGTATTCAGTACCATGATTGGCCTGTAGTTTCCAGCATTTGTCCTATTGCTTTTTTTGTAAATAAAATACATCTACTCCTTTGCAAAAGCAGTGCCCTTGGTTATTCCATGCTCTTTGATGTTGTTGTATACTATAGTCAGCATTTGCACCAGATCAAAACCTTCCTGTTCTTTATTGGTTCTTTGCTCGAATCTGTTATCCAATGCTTTCCATAGTTCCTGTGAGATGCTGTCAAGGCCTGTGGCTTTACCATTTAGTAACTGCTTTATAGCTTCTTTTATTTTTTCTTTCAAGATCTCATTTCCCAGCTCATTGGTCTGATCCTGTTTAAGGTATTTGTTCAGTAACCAAAGTATCTTCTCTGTTTTTCAAGTTTGTGCCTTGTCATTTGGTGGTGTCTGTTCTTTTTGTAGATTGTTGTGGTGTTTTCATGATTTCTGCTATTTTGTTTGATCTCCTCTCAAATTTGTTTTCTCTATTAGGGTTTTTCCTCAAGGCTGCTATAATATCTCTATGCTTGGCCTCCTTGTTCATTGCTATCCATTGTTTTGTGATTGTTTTCTTGTATATGTAGGAGTTCATGGCCATGGTGTCTCTGGCTCTTGCAAACTGGAGTTTCTTTAGGTGTTGGATTTGGTCATCCAAAATGGCTGCCTCAAAGCCCTTGGCTTTGTTGTCAAAGATTTGACTTGCTAGGACTTTATCTCTATCTAGTGTCAAGGCTTGTATTTCTTTGGAATTTTTGTTTTAGAAAATTCATGGATTGTTTGTAGGACTTTGTCCTTAAAAGACTTATGTACTAGCTGCAGATTTTTGGTCTATGATTTGTAGTCTCTCATATTGTTTACCTGGGCTTGGTATTTTAATCCAATACCTTAGTTTTTTGTCCTCGAGCAAGCCTATTGAAATGGCATATTTGTCTTTTCTAATCACCAGTTGTCTTGGATTTAGTATGTTTGCAGAGACCAGTAGATAGTCAATGTTGATACCAGTGCATTTGATTTTCTAGCCAGTTGAGTAATTTATTAGTGCTTCATTTATATAGATTCTATCAATTCTTGATTAACATATTCTATCTGTCATGTAAAATGAGAACTCTACTTTATTCAGATTTTCTCATCTCCATTCCTCTGCTAGGCTTAGATGTGCCTTTAAGCTTGATAGCACGATTACAGCTTGATGGTTGTTTTCATGGGCTGGTAGCTGGTCTAAAGCATCCTCCACCACATTCATATCCCCTAGAATTATATGGAGTTTCAGGCTATTTGTTCTGTTCAACCAATAGTCTTTCAAAGTCTCTCAGAAGTTTTTGTTCTGCATGGGGTCATTTAGTGCATATATGTTTGTGCATCTTAAGGTTTTATTGTTGTACCATGGAAGCTCAATCATAATTACATGTCCTAGTATAATATTTGTTTGTTTTAGTTCCTTCCACTGTGTGGTCTTTTTATTTAGGATGAAGGCTACTCTTTTTGAGTTTGAATGGTCCATATCAAGATTTGATAGGATCATCTGCCTTTCAAAAAGAGTGTTTTTATTGTTTCTCTTAGTTTGTTGTCTATATGTGTTTCTTGGACAGCTAGGATGTCTATCTTCTCCTCTTGAATCAATTGACATATTTCATACCATTTTTGTCTAGTAAATGCTGATCCTCCGCTCTTCATATTTAAAGAGGCCACTCTAATTGCTCCTCTCTTTGCTTTTTCTTTCCTTCTGCTGCAATTGTCAGCTAGGTCATTTGCTTGTTCTGGGTGAAAGCTCTATTGCATCACAGGTGTTGCCTCTGGCAGGGAGAGGCTGCAGTTTCCAGTTTTGGGGTCTTATTTGTGTATACTCCCTCATTTGAATTGTGGGGTATAGTTCATGTCCTCTTAGGAGGGACTGGGATGCCATGGAGCCATTTCCTATCCTTCTCAGGTCATTATTGAGGGAACAACCAATGGTGGAGCCATTTTTCTCTCCTATAATTTAATTACTTTAATTATTGTGACTGCCTTAGGTAAAGCAGCCAATTTTACCATCATACTATGTAGTACTGGAATTGAATACCAATCTGGTTTTCTTGTGTGATAGTAAGGCTACCACTATTTCTTGACAATGTTTCAGATAGTAAGTAGCACCCTGTTGCCTTCTACTCCAAAAGCCCCAATGCTGTGAAATGGAACTACAAGATCCACAACAAGGAGATGCTTGCAATCATCAGATCCTTGGAGGAATAGCATCACTTTCTAGAAGGGGCCTGGCACAAGTTCAAAGTCTGGACAGACTACAAGAATTTGGAATACTTTTGGATGGCAAAGAAGCTCAACTGCCACCAAGCTTGGTGGTCTCTGTACCTTGCCAACTTTGACTTGTCACTGCACCAAAAGCCTGGCCAAAGCATGGAGAAGCCCAATGCCATTTTTTAACATGCAAACCATAGCTCTAGCACAGGAAGCAATGACACATCATCCTCCTATGCCTGGAATTATTTGCTATTTGCACACTGAAAAGTGTCTTAGTTCAAGAAAAGAAAATAAGGTCAACATTGTCCAGAACATCCACTGCAGAAACCAGAAGGGCCTCCATAAAGACTCCGTTGCATGGTAATAGTGTCACTAATTTCTTATATGCAGAATCTAACTGGTATCCAGTCTGTATAAATCAGTTTAAAAGCTATAAGCATGTCTAGTAATTAGTAAAGAATCCCTATAAGATAACCACATAGTATTATGTGGATGATCATGGAGCACCTAGCAAAAGTCACTGTCAGAAGTCAAAAGTTACTGTTAAAAGATCTCAAGGCACTGTTCTCTGCCTTCTGCCAGCCTGTTACTTCATTTCTTTAGCTCTTTCAGCATTGCTGCAATAGATGCCTCATTCATCTCACTTTTTCTTCTTTCTACTCAACTCATTATTAGTTGCTCCTTTGATATCTCTTTTTAGGTTTCAGTGGCCTTGCCTGAAGCAGCATCCTTGATTTGGTGTTTTTTTGCCTTCCTATCCTCAGCGCTGTGCTGCTTCTATTAATAGACTGCCTTAGCCCTGTGAATGAGGCACCTCTTTGCTGCTAAATCTGTATGCACCAATGAGTAGGGGCTCCAAAATGGACTCCTCATATTCTGCAGCTGCATCTATATCCCCAACAACCCTGAGCTCTGGTAGCACATCATCAAACAGCACTATAACTCTTGGAAGATATTGGATCTTGCTCTCTAGAATTACTGGTGGCTACAGATGTCTCACTACATTGGCTCCTACACCAGCACCTGCAACCTCTGTCTTTGGACAAAGCTACAACATTGCCTCCCTACTGGTCAATTGCATTCTCTCTTGATGCTTGTTGAACACTGAAGCATAGCCTCTGTAGACCTCATCATGGAACTTTCAGATGCCCACAGATATGACATCATCATGATAATGGTGGACTTTTATGGTAAGCATGCTTATTTCATTTTAACACACATGACCTGCTTTGCCATGGATGCTACCAACCTCTATTGAAAGAATGTCTAAAAGCTCCATAGCCTCTCCAACATGTATGTGTTTGACTGGAGCCTGCAGTTTGTAGCAGAGTTTATCTGGGAGCTTTACTGCCTCCTCCAAGCAAAGCTCTACATGTCTACTGCTTACTACACTGCTGGCACTGGAAAGTATTTCCATTGGAAAAATTACATTTTGTGAGGAGATCTTCATATATTTCTTGGGGAAAAACAACATGAAAGTGGTACAACAGGTTTCTTCTGCACTTTTTCCAATGGAAATACTTTCCAGTGCCAGCAGTGCTACTCACAAATCTGATGGTCAGACCAAATGTGTCAACCAGGAGTTGAAACAGTACCTCAGCTCTTCTGCAATAAATAGCAGGATGACTGGGATAGGCTCCTCCCCAGGGCAGAGTTCTAGTATAACAACCACATCCACTCCTCCACTCAGGTTTTTCTGTTCTTCCTTGACACTGGCCAGTATCTGTCAGGGGACTCCTCATTTCTCCCTTCTTCCACTCCTTATTCTTTCATTCTTCCTCTATTTATTTCCCTATTTTTGCTGTCACTCTTTTACTTTACTGCTTCTATTCCTTCAACACTATCTATTGGTACTATTCTCAGCCCTTGAGGTGCTCTAGTTCCTTAGTTATCATTCAAACAAGTGTAGCCACCGCTTCTAGAGGCTTAGTAAGCATCCAGAGGCTTAGTCATCTTGAGGCTAGCCTCCAAATTACTAAGCAAGTCACATGAGACATGTGCATGACCTCTGGCAATGGCAATTTCCGAGTTTTTGATTATTTTCGGAGATTTTCCTTTTTTAGATTATAAATTTTATTGTGGCTTTTGTCATACTATACAGTTACTTCCCATGCTTCTGGAGCCTTGGAAGCGTCACTCCTGGCATAGGGAATCCCTAGACTTGTTCTCTTTGGATTTCCCTCTGCCAGGTGAGTAGTTATTGTTGTATTACCTATATATACTTTGGATTTCCCTCTGCCAGCTGTGTGACTGAGCCATAGCCTCCAGAGGTCGCCCTTACAGTATTCTCAGATGGGCTTTGAACCACATGCATAATTAAAAAATGAGTCTATTGACAAGTTTGTCAACTGGATGCAGAAGGCACAAAAAGAGGCAAAAACAGCATTAACTAAGACAAAGGATGATATGGCCTAGTACTACAACCATGGATGGACTCCCACTCCCAAATACAAGTCCAGTGATTGCATTTACTTGATGCCTTGGACATCTTGACCACCTGACCCTTGAAGAAGCTCTTCCACTGCCAACTCAGACCATACATAGTAGAGTGCCAAGTAGGGCTACTAGTGTATCAGCTTCAACTACTAGTCTGGATGTGCCAGCTCTATCCAATCTTCAACATGGTTAAGCTGTTGTCTACCTTGAATAACCCTATCTCCAGCTATTAGGCTCTATTCCCTCTGCTGCCTGTCCTTGTTAATACCAGAATAGAGTACAAGGTCAAAAATATCCTGAGAAGCCATTGATTTTGCTGCAAGCTGCAATACAAGCTGAAAAAAAAGACTACAGTATTGAAGACATCTTTTGGAAGCCCTCTGAGAATGTTAATGCCTCCACCCTCATACAAGAATTCTACTGCAAACACCCCAATGCTTTCCATGCTATTCAAGGCATCTACCTCCTTTTACTAGGCAACTAGGCCATTTGCAAGCTGTTCTACCTGTCAGAGGACTGGTCTCTGGACTGTGTCCAACTCTATTCTGAGCTTAGTCCAATGATACACCTATTCCTAGTAGATCCAACTAGCCACTTGGCCCATCCTTTTCCCTTCTGTCTTTTAGTAGTCAGCCTTGATGAGTCATATGCATGGACCTTACTCAGCATTGATTATTGTTAGTCATACTCCGTTACATACCAGGGCCTGCTTAGTAAACAGTATTAGTCTTAGCACAGCCACTAATATAGTATATATAGGCAGCCTGTAGGATAGAATATCCCCAGGCTGAACAATAGTAGTGTTCTTCTGGCCTACTGTAAGCTCTCTAACAATGTCTGACCACTTGGTTAGCCTTGCTGGTCCTTTGCTCAACTCTTGCCTGCCTCTATGCCCACTCAACTTCTGCTTGTCACCAGTGCTCACTGGCTCTGTGGAAGGAGTTCCACAGATATTAAGTGTTTCTCTTATGCTACCTTACATGTTGAGGCACCACACTTTAGGGAAGGTGATATCAGGGGACTCCCTTTTTCAGCATTTCTAGGACTCTGCAGGCTAGTCCAGAGTCCTTCAGACCATTTCTATGCCTCTGTGCTGATGTGCTGTGCTATGGCAGAGGAATTCTTATTGTTCTCTTTGGATTTCCCTCTGCCAGGTGATTAGCTATTTTCTGTCATATTGTAGCTCTTCTAATATACTTCAGATTTTCCTCTGCCAGTTGTGTGATTAGCTGCAACCTCTGGAGGTTACCTTTACAACCACTTTGTCCAGGAAGTGAAACATAGTCTCATTTATTTACTGCACTTAATACTTTAGAACACCTGTTTAGATTTGTCTGTAATTCCCTCCTTCAGAACCATGGGACTAAGAATGCATCAACATATAGCATCCAATGTCTCTTTGTCACACCTACCTATATTATACTATACTCTTTTAATGCCTCTTCCAGCTTTGAGCTTACTTATTTTCTCTCTGAGATCAGCACATGATGATCTCCTTGCTAGTTTTCTCATTCATGGTGACTGTAGCTACTATCTTCAGCAATGCACCATCAAAAAATGAAGTAGAGCCTTAACAAGTATAAAACAGTGGAAAAGACTAGCCTACTCATTCTCTGCATATGCTGGCAGGTGTTGCCTTTGTAGCTTAGAATTATTTGCTTCTGTAACATGGCACTATGTGCTAAATATAGTATCAATTATTTGGTATTTGTATGTTATTGCTGGCAGCAACCATGCCATAGCAGCAGCTTCTATGCTTCAGAGCATGAGAGTTTGTCATAAGCAGCTTGCCAGAGTTGAACACTGGTCCATTGGCCACTTCTAGGTCTGTTGCTAGCTCAAGTGGTTCTGCTTGCTGTCTAGTTATTGCTGATAGTACCAACTCTAGTTGAGCTTTCCTAGGCTCATCATATTTCTTCCACCCTTTTGTCATATTTAAATACTGTTTGCAAGTCCATTTTTCAGAGAAAGAAAGGGCCTTTGGATGATATGTGTACAAACTTTAAGCACAAGAAGTGGATGGTTTCTAGACCTTCTATAATATACTTCTTTGTCACTGAGTTGTGAGGTTAGAGTTGTTTTACAGCATTGTTGGGCTACTGTTTGTTAAAACTTGAGTTGGTACAAGAGATGTAAGGAAACCCTCCAGAGGCTATGGCTCAGTCACACAGCTGGTAGAGGAAATCCAAAATATATAAACAAGCAATAGTATAGCAACCACTTACCTGGCAGAGAAAAATCCAAAGAGAACAAGTTTAAGGATTTTCTATGCCAGGTGTCCAAAAAATTGACTAGATCACATGACCACTGCTTACATAAATGTCTGGTCAACCCAAGGTTTACATAATCCATGACAATACATGACTGTCATGGTGAAGTTGGATTTAAAATGACTAAAGAAATGTATCTGATTGTAAAGTTAAGAAATAAATAGAATGAATGAATGGAGAGGTATGTTCTGTAAAGGGAAGAGTAGTATAGTGATGCAAATTTGTAAGGTTTAACTTGGTTAGATAAAAGGCCAACTTAGTTTACTTTTACTTGTTCACTAGTTTGTGGAGCTTAGTTGACATGCATGCACACTTTTAGTGACTTTTAATGTAATGGATTTTATTTAATTTGTTTTGAAAGTTTGGCACAGTTGCCTAAGCTCAATAAACTGGTTCAAATGATTATATTAACCAAAACCTGAAGCTTTTGTGATGCTTCTAAGCCTAAGATACTACACTTCTTGAAGGTTCTGAGCCATGGCAGCAGATTGCTTGCCTGTAAGGGCGACCTCTGAAGGCTATAGCTCAGTCACACAGCTGGCAGAGGGAAATCCAAAGAGAACAAGTCTAAAGATTCTCTATGCCAGGACTGATACTTTTGGGGCTCTAAAAGCATGAGAAACAACTATACAGATCAACAAAAGTGGCTAACCCTAATCTAAATAGTGAAAAACTCAAAAATTGCTCCAGACATCACAAGACTGCATTTTGGTGTCTCATGTGACTTGCTTAGTAATTGTCAGGCTAGCCTGATGATGACTAAGCCTCTGAATGCTTACTAAGCCTCTAGAAGCATTGGCTACACTTGTTTGAATGATAGCTAAAGAACCAGAGCACTTCAAAGGCTGAGAATAGTACTAATAGATAGTGTTGAAAGAATAGAAACAGTAAAGTAAAAGAGTGACAGCAGAAATAAGGAAATGAATAAAGGGAGGATGAAGGAATAAAGAGTGAAAGAAGGAAGAGATGAGGAGTCTCCTTACATTGCCTTCCTTTTCTGAAATTCTCTTCCTTTTATACCTTTCTACCTGCACACTGACCAGGTTGTTGGCTGTAGAATATCTCATTGTTTTTCATTGGCTTTTACTTTTCTGGGTGCTTGGCACCAGAACTTGTTTCCACCAGAAAAAGCAGCAAAAAAATGTGTCATGCTATTTTTTTTGCAACTTTTTGCTTGAGAAAAAGGCATTTTTCATTGTCTTAACCCTTTTTCCATCAGAAATCTGTGCACTAAAAATAGCATAACACATTTCTTTGTTACTTTTTCTAGCAAAAACAGGTCCTGATGCTGGCAGTATGAGTAGTCAGGTTTTTCTCAGCTAAACTCTTTTCTTTGGCTTTTTTCCTCGGATCTGCTAGAAATAGGCATATCATCGGACTAAGCTCAGAATAGGGTTGGACATGGTCTGGAGACTGGTCCCCTGACAAGTGGTTCCCTGACAGGAGACCTGAAAACTCTTTCTAAAGTAACACAATGGAGAGATGATTCTCAAGTTCTATAGTATCTCATGCAAATCAAGTTGATTGTGGCACTAAGTTATTATTCATTGAGCAATAAATATTAATAAGTTTCAAGTTTATGTAGCATGTAATGAGGCATCATACATTGATTATTCTGTACACCAGGTATCTAACTCTTTTTTGTCTACTCTGGATGCCTTTTACTTACAAGTATGTGGATTGGTGTTTTGTAAAATGATATTCAATCAAGCACTTGGTGAAGATATTTGAAGTAACTGTACAGTCTCATGTGTACCTGCAATTGAAAATGGCCCACGGATTAGGGCAATTGTCATTGCTGGGTAAACAGCCTGCAGAAAATGAGCACATTGAAAAATGATATAAAAAAAACAATACATACTGAGATGGAAAAATAAAAATTGTCAACCACTTCAAAGGCAAAGTTTGCAGCAACTTCATTTTGATTGGTTGTAAGAGACATTACAATAACTAAAAGCTGCAATCTCCACTATCAAACTTCTTATCAACTGATTGACTTTTTAAACTCACCTGTACAATAGCATAAAACACCCCTGCATCTGCCAAGAGATATAAAATATGCCACAATTTGAATGACTGGTGCTGTTGGCTACCAAGATTCTTTTCTAAGAATTTCACATGTTTCCTGTTATTCAACAAGAGTCATTATGCAGATGGTTGAAAAATGACTAAGAGTGCACTATACCATAATGTCCAGCCAATGAAAGATGTTGCAGTAGAGTTGGTCAAAAATGACAAAACAGGAGATGTAAATTGCAAGATATAAAGGGTTACATTATTAGACAGAATAGCAGCCAGGAGGAAAGTAGGATTTGAGTAAAGTGACACAAAGACAAGTGTGAAAACTGTATATGATCTTAGTTTATATGAAATATTTATTATAGATGTGACACACCAAGTGAACAGGTGCACAGTGTTATAGAAAGACACAGTGCCCAACGTTTTGGAAAGACGATCCACGCACGCCATATGATGAAGGCATCATTAATGATTGGCTATGCCAGTTCAGCTCCAGATTGTGGAATCCAATCTATTGTAAACACTCACAGGGATGAAGTCAAGCCAGTTAATGACTACATTCCAATTTCCAAGAGTTGCATAGACATGATCAATACGTTGAGAAAGAGACATCATATTTCCTTGGAAGATTTGATATTGAATGATTGGAAATGCACTCTCTACCAGCACTAATCCAGTAAATGCAACAATACCCAGACAAACAACTGTTAGTTGGCATCTGGAAAACCAAGTTTTGGCTGAGCACCTGATTAACAGTGGAGGTCAGATTGAGTGAAAGTACTTTTATTGTCTTACTGGAAAGCAACAATGACTGTGATTGGCATCAATAAACCTGTAGAAGTCAGTATTTGGTGTTAGGATGGAGAAAGAGGCAGACCATAGAGAAAATTTTGGACTGCTGGAATAATAATCCAGTCATGCAGGAGAGTTTGTCCAATGCCTTGGAGGATTTGCCGTTCTTCAGGGGTCATAATTCATGGAAATAGTAATGATCCACTGTCTGGCAGTGGTAGATGAGAAGAGGGTGATTCCACCGTGCGGGTTAAAGTGAGCTTTATATCCATTCGGATATGTGAACTTGATAAACTTCAACATGAAAAATGGTTTCAAAGACGACGTGTTAAATGGTATATACGCCACGGATGATTACAACCACCGAAGATATGATGATCAGGTCATTTGCTGTGTTGCTTACGCGGTACCGATTTTTCAAGATAAACGAAGGATTACTTATGATCGCTCAATAAATGGACCGATTACGAGAGGCGAGCTATCAATCATAGAACCTGATCTTAACGATTTGTACAGGAGAGCTGAACCTTTGTGATTTACTTATCGAAACAGAATCTGCAACAGATTTTGATCTCCGTCTCCATCGCAGAAACCCCGGATGCCCGAGTGTCTTTGTTTAGTGAAACAGCCTCATACCCGGGTCTCAGGAGGAAGAAGATCAGTACCGGAAACCTGCACCGACCCGCCGAGTCGCGTCTGCTGACGAACTTTGTTGTGCACGAGAATGACTAGTACGCCAAGTCCATCAAGTCGCTACAGTCGCCATCACACGTGCTATCAGCGTACGCAGCAGCGTGCGCGCCGCCGCCGCCGGTGTCTGCGGCGCTCGGAGGTGCAGATGAGGCGCTGGTGCGGTATGCGGCTGTCAGGATACTCACCCTAAGTCTATGATAGAATAACGAGACTGATCAAGGCATCGAAGAATGTCAAGTCGACCCCCAGGGACTCCATGCACCGCAGCTCA
>QLOM01000386.1:4022-46517 GCA_003313785.1 Termitomyces sp. MG148
TGATCCATCATGTTTTTGATGGTACAAGGACTGATATGCGCCAAACAGCGGTGCCAGAGTCGCATTGTGGACTTGTTTGCAATGAAAGCCATATGATTATTTGAGAGTCCCATGGTCATGACGTCAATTTGGTAGAGCATGCCATTCTCGCCAATAAGATTAGCATGTAAAAATTCTTGATTATTCCAAGATAAGTGTCACAACCCACCAATCCTGCATCCAACTCTGGGACCTCAAACCCACCTCCACGCTCCTGGAGGTCCCGGAAGACAACCTCCACCAGCCCATAAGCTGGATCTGATTCCTTGCCAGCAACCATAGACGCCACCGCCAATCACCCTGGCTATTGACCCCATCAACCTGGATACTACCCACCACTCCTCCTGGACATCACTGGACCTCCTCAGACATTGCTGCTCCTCCAATCATGCCAACACCCATGCCATCTGGCCATCACGTTGTGCTTGGCCATCACCCTATGCATCACTGCCCCGGAAACCCCCGATGCCGCCGCCACCTGATTGCGGCTGACATCCACCACTCTATCAATGGGAACTGACACCTGCCAACTCATATAAAGTCCTGGAGTTTTGCTCCAACCCGGAGATCAAAGGTTTGGCCCGGGACATACCTGCAGGAGTACTTAAGTGGTAGGATAGGAACTTAGTCAGTAGTCTTGATATTGCATAACCCACACCATATTGTTGCCCAGTGTTTTGTTTCGTGTTTCTCAATCTATTCCTGCTTGTGTTTTGTGACTCCATCTTGTATTGTGCCCATTTCTAACTCTGTCTTGTCTTGTGTCTTGTACTCGTCTCAAATCTCTCACCTCATACTTCTCTCTCTCTCTCTCTCTCCCTCACTACTCTTTCCCAGTTTAGTCCCGACTCGTGCTTCCTCTTCCCTTTACAGTTTTGACTCTTCTCCAGTCCCGGCTTTGTTTCTAACTACACTCCGGATTCATTTCTCTGTGTCTCTCTAAGTCCCGGTCCAACTCTATCTAATCTTGCCTTGCCTGCTCAGCTCGAATTATAGAGCCTGTAACCTTCCTTGCCTCACTTCCCCTAATTGACATTGCCCCTGGACTTACCCGGAACCCCGTGCACTTGCCTTCTGTCTTGTGGTTGCCCTGGAGATCCTTTAAATGCCCATGCCCATCCTGGAGCATCAAGCAATGAACCAGAGGGCATGTTGCTGTACATCGCCATCAGCACTTTATCAACCTCCTGAAAACTATCCTTGACTGATACCACAGAGATGTTGGTGTTCTTGGTCACTTTAGGCTTTTTTGGCTTAGGGCATTTTGGTCGCCAATGTCTCTTTTTGCCACAATTGTGGCAGATGATGTCCGGCTTAGGTTCGTGCTTGGGTTTGTTCTTCTTCTTGGAATCTTTGTTATCTGGTTTGCTCTTAGCTTCTCTCTTAGAAATAAAGGCAAGTGGTTTGCACGTGGCGTTATCCTCAAGCATCATTTGGTTGTACACAGATAACAATTCTGTAGTGACATTTTTGAGGGTCAAAGACAAGCTTCAGGACAACAAGTTTTGTTTGACGACTTCCCAGGTGGGCTGGCAAGGTAACAACAGGAGCATGACATTAAGGATTGTACAATTGTCAATTTTATGTCTGGATTCAATGAAGTGGCAGCAGATGCTCATGTAGAACCCAAGATGATTGGTTGAGGGTGAGTTTCTGTCCCATTTCTCAGCATACAATTGCTGATAGTAATAATGTATGTTGATTCTGCTCTGCTGATTGACGTAGCTTTTTTGCATGTGATCCCAGATTTCTTTGAAGCTTTCCAGGTCAATGATAGATTCACATTGAGTATATTTGATCATGTTTCAAATTATCCCGGTTGCAGAGTCATCCTTGTTAAGCCAGTGCTCATATTTATCATGAGCAGACTGCCAGACTGAAAACTCCTTAGATTGCAGGACTTCCATCAAGTCCTTGCCCTCCTTGGGGATGGACACTTCTGGTTTGTTCTCCTTAGGGCTTTTGATGATTGAGAGTTCTGTGTATTTGGTTGGAGGTTTTGGAGGGCAAGGCTCACAGCTGGACATGACACTCCAAAGTGCCTTTGACTGTAAGGCAGCTTTCATGTTGTCGGCCCAAATATGATAGTTAGTGCCGTTGAACTTGGGAAACTGTAGGGTTTCGGAAGTGTTTTTGTTTGTGACACCGGGGCCCATAACCTGATGCAACATAATGTGTTTGCAGTGGTCAAACAAATTGATAAATAGTTTATCTGGAGTCAAAGGATCAAGAATTAGTTTATTGAGTAAGTTATTAAATGCACCTGGAGTCAAAGGATCAAGAATAACCCAACTCCAGGTTATGCAAGGTGTATTTATCGTAAATAATACTGAGAAAACTGTGGCAAAATGAAACAAGAAAACATACGTAAAGGTTGTCATGGGGCCAGTGAGCCAAGACTTTTGGAAAGAGAGAGAACAATGATGTAAAGATATCACGTACACAGTAGGTTAGACTGACAGAGTTAAGTGACAATTCCCTTGACAACTATCTATTGAGGGATTAGACAACGTATGACCATGGATGTCATCAACTTGTCATATTGTGTGTAATTATTTACTTTACTTACTTCATTATTGACTCATAATGATAAAATCATGTTATCATACATGACAAGTGTTTCACTTACTTATAAGTTAAATTGCACCCCTATTTCCTGAGGTTCAAACATCCCTTACGTTTGAACCTCAGGTATGTTAACTCAATTCTATTCTTACTTAAATGACTCAATTAAATATCCCTTACATTTGAATCTCAGACCCAATATATTTTGTGCTACTACATATCATCCTAAATCTGCGCTATGCTTCAACAGGTTATGGGCCCCAATGTTAGCAAAACGGTTTTCGATACCTTGCAGTTTGTGAAGCTCAATGGCATGAATTATCATGTTTGGTCCAATAATATGAAATCCATGTTACAAGCAAAATCTCTTTGGGGTGTTGTCTTAGGTCATAAAATCTGTCCTTCCAAGCCTCTCAAAGAGTTTCCAAACCTTATGACCTCCACTTGTCCTCTAGAGGGTAAACCATCTATTGAGATTTGAAAGGATGGTCAAGAATTGTTTGACGTACTGCAATCCAAAGAGTATCTTGTATGGGATCAGTCTTGTAATAAGTACAAATGTTGGTTGAACAAGGACAATGCTACTATGGACTTAATTCATAACACAATCAAATACACACAACGTGAATCCATTATCAATTTGAAAAGTTTGAAGGCTATATGGGATCAATTGCATACTCAATATGTTGACCAACAAAGTGGCATTAACATTCACTATTACTACAGTACACTATCTCATAATGCATGATGTCAACATGCATGGGATTTGGGCAGAAACCACGATGATTCTCACTATACAAGACCGTTTTATGCATAATGCATATTGTATGGCCCCATGAACCAGAATATACATTATGATAGAGATGATTTTAGGAGTAGTCAGGGTTGCATCAGGAAAAATTACATGTCCAGTCATAGTTAAGCCACAATTCGGAATGGAAATGAAAAAAAAGTGAACTGGTGTTCAAGATCAACCTATCAGACCACACAGAATGCCCAAATCTCCTCCACACTGTAAACCTTGTGAAAGGCCTCAGCCATATGCTCATAAACCTAGACTTCCATCAAAGAAAGATACTCCAAAAACCTCTGTTAAGCCAGCTCAAAAGCATCATTGCGAAAACCTCACACTTCATGACTGGTTGACGATCTTTGCCTATATAGATGAACATCCTACTCTGTCTCAAAGTGACATCTGTGATCACTTTTCTTCTAAACTTGATGGCACACTTGTCCTTTCTCAGTCAGCACTGTCTCGAAAACTCAAGAACCATGAAGCAATGGAGGCCTGGATCAATGACAATCCAAATGCACTATCTTTGAAGTGTCCACGTGTTGTTACATGACCAGATGTAGAGCGGGTGTTGTTTCTCTGGGTCAAGCATATGGAGGAAAAATGAGAGACAGTTAATGGTCCCATGTTGAAGGAGAAGAGGAAGCACTTTGAAAAGGAGTTCAATGTGCCAGAGAATGAGTGTGTTATAGGTGATGGCTGGATACCTTCTTTTTGCCGGGCTTATAAGATCAAGGAGTATTGGTGGCATGGAGAGGCTGATTCTGTAGATCTGGAAGCAGTTGAGGCAGAGCAGCAATACATCAAGAACATCACTGATGCATATAGAGAAGAAGACCAATTCAATATTGATGAAATCAGTCTCTTTGCTATGTAAGTTTATTCTTACTTCAACCATAAAAGTCTTTTGACATATATTTAGGGCACCCCCTGACTGTGGTCTTGCAACCAAGCAGATGAGTAGTAAGAAAAAGGAAAAGTTTCATATTACAGTTGCATTTGAGTACAATGCAGATGAGAGTGAAAAGCTTCTGTCCTTTTATATTGGGAAATCAAAGCAACCTTGTTGTTTCAGAAAGATTACACCTGCTCAACAAGACTCCCATTACCGTAACCACAAGAAGGCATGGATGACTGCAGAGTTCTTTAAAGAGTATGTTTGATATCTTGTCTCCTGTTTCTTTTTAAATATTGACTATTTACTGTACTAGGTGGATTAAAAAACTTGATCTCATGTGCTAATGGTACCTGTATTAAGTTGGAGTTCGGAAGTTGGCAGTGGAAAGTAACAAGGTGCCATTGGAAAGTTGCTAGACGCTGTCAGAAAGTTGCTGGACACTGTCAGAAGGTCGCAAGACGCCCTTTAGATCTGTACTCTGTACTTTTTACATGATCTCTAAGGGGAAAAGTTGTTTTTATTCCAAGTTATGGTACAGTTTTTATAGTACTTTTGGGAGGCGGGCAGTAAACATCACCTCCCTTTGCTCTGTCTTCCTCTTTCTGTTCTGCCTGTGGGACCTTCATTCCATTACTCCTTATTTGGATGCAGGCACTTTTTCACTGCTGCTGCAGGCATCACCATTCTTGCTGTTTACTCAGTCCACCTCCTTGCAGCTAGCATGGTCACTTCTTCCTTGATCCATCAGCCTGGGGCTTCACGTGTCTCTTTCCTGAGTCTGCCACGCTGTGAGGTTTGACTCGCTGCCGCTATTGTCCTCAGTACTGGAGTTTCCATTTTGCTGTTTTAGGGCTATTCTGCCTTCAGTGGCACTAAGCCCCTATCATCCTCCCTCAAACTGAGATCAGGACTATCCCCAGTCCCTACCCATGTCCTAATGTGAGGTCCGTCCATGTCTGTTTGACCCTGAGCAGTTCCTGCCCTTTTTATAGTCATGTGTATTGGTTGATGGACATATTCCATGTTCAACCCTCCTTTGTCTGCCATGTATGCTTTTGAGGCCTCCAATGCCTATAACTTTGCGTTGTTGGCTGACCAGTTCCTGGACCTTGCATTTCCCATGTCCCTTTCCTTGTCAAATGATTGAGTAGTCATGGAAGGCCTCATGGTCCTTCTCAAACAATGAGAGGATTGTCGCGTGGAGAGTATACCATGGGCCCGCGTCCAGCTCACCCATGACCTGATAGTGGAGTGGTGGGCGCAGCATCAAGACAAGCCATGGCCCCATACCCTTTTGCTGCACATAGTACATGGTCTTCCATAGTCTTTTGGTTGTTGGCTGATGCTCGGCAGCATTTGCACAGCAATGGTGACTCTTCCCTCTCTTGGCCCCAGTTGTCTCGGCCCACTCGTTGTCACCTGGTTCTGGTGTTACCTGCTCCGTCCATAGCGGTATCTGCTCCAGTTCCGTCTGCCATTCCCCCGCCACCCAGTCTTGGGGGCCGCTCTCGAGTTTCCTGGCCTTTGTTGGTACATTTTTGTTTTGGTCCTGCATGCCTCCAGTCAGATCTTACTTTTTCCCAGGTGCCTCTGCCCCCTGAATCCGCCTTCCTTCTCCCTCAGTGGCTTCCTGCAGATCTTTTGTATCCCCTTGATCCATCCCATGATCGGGCTTATTTATCTGCCTTGACTATGCGTGCCTGCAAATACTTTGATTTGGCTTGTGCAGAGCTTTTGTCCAGCTTCCGCTGCCTTGCCCTTATCCGCCGCAACCAGTCCCTGCTGACTGATCAGCTGGACAACTTGTTCTTGTACCTGCAGGAGTGTGACCTGGCCCTGGAGGGCAATGTTTTGCATTGCCTTCCTGCTATGGCTGACTCCTGTCCTGCTTCCCCCAACAATCCCCTGGACTGCATCGCAGCATTGTTGGGGGCTTAGATAATTATTTCTTTATTTTTGTATGCATGTCTTGTAACTGTTGTCGCCTATCCATTTCTTGCCTCGTGCTTGTTGTCTTTGTTCCAGACTGAGCTTCTTCTCTCCTGCCTGTTAGAGGACCAGTCTCCAGACCGTGTCCAACCCTATTCAGAGCTTAGTCCGACAATATGCCTATTCTTAGCAGATCCGACCGGCTGCTTGGCCCACCCTTTTCTCTTCCATCTTGTAGTAGTCAGCCTTGATGAGTCATATGCCTGGACCTTACTCAGCATTGATTATTGTTAGTCATACTCTTTTACATACTGGGGCCTGATTAGTAAGCAGTATTAGTAATTGCACAGCCACCAATGTAGTATATATAGGCAGCCTGTGGGATAGAATATTCCCAGGCTGAACAATAGCAGTGTTCTTCTGGCCTATCCACTGAACCAACTGTAAGCTTATCTAGCGCTGTCCGACCCTCTGTTAGCCTTGCTTGCCTCTTGCCCAACTCCTGCCCGCTTCTGCGCTTGCTCAACTATTGCTTGCCCCTTGCATTGCCAACTCTGTGGAAGGAGTTCTGCAGATGTCAAGCGTTCCCCTTACACTGCCCATATGTCCAATCATTTTTATGTTGACAGATCTCCTCCCTACACTAGAAGGTGGCACTGGAGGGTCCCTTCCCAAGGTCAGTTGTCCCTGACTGGGTTCTCATGTGTGTTGTCTTTTCATAAACTGCTTCCTGCCTGTAGCACAACAAATCCTTGCCTTTTTGTTGCCCTTCCTATGCCTTTGATCAATTCTAATGCCCCTGCTGGTTTTGTGCACTTTGCTGATCAAGTCCCAGACCTGGCAATAGCTGCATCTCTGTTGCCTAGTAATGACCGTGCGTGGTCAAAAAGTTAGCCCTATTCTTGGAGCAGTGGGAAGAGCATTGGCGAAAGGGCACGCAGTGGGTGCATGCCCACCTTGCCTGGGACTTAATGGTCAATCAGTGGTCGCTCCACCAGAACAAGGCCTGGCCCTGATTGGTCACCTCCTTAGTTGTTAGCATCTTGCTTCACACCAGCTCTTCCCTTGCCATCCCGCCCCCCACATCTTACGTCTCTCTTTTCTGCAAAGCTTCCCTGATCCGGCGCTTGTTGGCCCTTTCTTCAACGGCATGCCCCAGCCCCTCCATCTGGGGCCATACTTGGTAAGTTCACCCAAAGCTACTCGCTTCCGTTCTGCTGACTCGCCCGTTAGCCTCGTTCCCTCTTCCTGTTGCTGGCCTCTGACACTCTGCAGCTGCCGGCCAACCTTCCTTTCCCAATCAAATTTTCTCTGTATTGGGATGAGCTGGCAGCGCTTACCACGCAAGCTCAGGGCTATCTTAATGAGGCCCATGCTAACTTGTTGGCCATTTTCCATTGCCTGACATTGACCTGCCAGGACGTGGATGCCACTTTGGAGCATGTCAACGCCTTGGATTGTTATGTTCAAGAGTGTGAATCTGGACTTGTGTAGTAGGCCCAGAACCGGCCTCCTTGAGTCCATGGCCCCGTCCATCTTCTTTCCTTTTTTTTTTGTTTTTCTTGTTCTTTTGCTAGCACTAGATGACTGAGTACCTGTATCATCTGTTCTCCTTGTTACTCCTTTAGGTACTTTTTTGTGGGTTTGCTTTGATCATTTGCTCTGTTGCTCGCACAAATAAATCAGTGCATAGCAACGTCCACCATTCATGCCTGTGTCATGTGATCCCATTTTTCTTGGCAGTACTTCCTCCAAGGAGTCGGTGCATGACAGGCATATCTCCGCTGCCCCCTCATCCTATGGTATATAAAGCTAAGCTGCTTTGTTTTTCTCTCTTTTCCTCATGTCTTGTCTGGTCTTAGTTGTCATGGTTCCCCTTCCTGTGTTGCCGCTTTATGCCTTTGCAGTTGCCTGCATCCGTACTTTTGTTAGTTTAGCCAACTGCTTCCTGGAGGTTGCACTGGTCTTTTCATCCTCCCTGGGGATGGCATGGTGCCTTGGTGCGTTACTTACAGGAGTGTGATAGTGCTTTGGAGTGGGAGCTTATGGACCACCTGCCCAATGAAATCCAACCCACCTGCATTGATTCCTCCATGCAGCTGTGCCCTCCTGAGTCCCCCAAACTTTCATGAATCCATGTCCGTAGTTATGTAGTTTTGAGCTTCTGAATAAACCACCCATTTCATCTGCCCATTAGGTGTCTTCTGTTGATGGTCTCCTGTTGATCTGTGCTTCCTTTCTAAATGGAGTCTGCCAGTTGCATGCTAAGTCGGGCTGACTGATGCCAAAGTTTGGGTGCTTTTTGCGCTTCAGGGGCGACCTTGGTCTTGCATATGTTAGACACCATCCCCCACTCCATATATATGCAGTCCCTTATTTTGAAGTGCGGTATGTCTTCTCCACCTGACTCCTCCATTTCACAGGTTGCCATTCCATATGTGCGCATGTTTGTCCTTATGACGGACACCTTGGGACACCTTGCTAAACGTCTTTGTTGGTACCGCCACCACTACCAACTACGACTGGGAGATTGTTACTGGTTTATCCGCCGTACTTGTGACCTAGGATGAGGTTTGACTCCCTTATGTCACCTGGCCCCATCATGCCAAGGCACAACAACTGGTCATTGAGCAGTGGCTCCTCCATCCGCAGGAACCATGGTTGGATGCCATCAGTAGCGCCGTCGTAAGTGGGCTCACGTTCTTGTCTTGTATTGGGGCTGACACCTTTGGAAATAGGTGACTGCCATCTTGGACCAACTGTCCCTACTTGACAGGACCATCTACTGGCCACTGCCTCACCCCATCCCAGGGCCCTCCATGCCAATCAATTTCCCTGACTTGCATCCTTTGCCTATCCCATTGCGAGTGCTGTCCGCTTCCCCCACCTTGCAGAATTCCCCTGCCTCCTTGACCGTACCATCCTGCTCCTCTTCCCCTTCTCCGCCCAGTTCATCCATTCTTATGGTAAGTCCCTTGTCATTGTTCTGTGTTCTGTTTTGGTCCTAATTGTTGCCTAGGCATGCCCGCTGTTGCTTCATGGTGCTACAGATTGGCAGTGGCTCCCTCCTGGCCTGCCCTTCCCCATGGAGTTTCAGCAGAGCTGTGTCAGGCTCCAGCACCTCTAGGATCAAGCACAGGTCTATGCCACTGCTGTCCAGGTGGATGCCAAAGCCACCCTGTTTACTAATTGGGCTCCGGTATGGGAATAAGGTTTCAAGCGGCACAACCTTGCACTCCATGCGAGGAAGCTCTGCACAGGGAACAAATGTGTGCATGTGTGTGACCTGCACCTACTCTGCATGCCGGGCCACTGTTGGATGAGAAACAGATGGTCTCTCCAGCAGGGCTGCGCCAAGAGCGTCCATCCCTTCAGAGCCATCTGGGCATGTTTTTGCAGGCTGGCAATTTGTGATCGTGCTCTTCACAGCCAATGCACTAAAATTTTCTAGAAAAGGCCAAAGGAGAGCTACTACAAGATATATCAGGCTTGCAAAAAAGTGAGTCAGAATGTGTTGAAGCAGCATTAGTCATGGCTGCAACCATGTCTGCCATTTCTTTCAGGCGAGTTGTGGTTTGATGAAATTTGCATTTCCTAGATGTCATGATGGTAGTCAGCCATGCTAAAGGTGTGAGAATCTGTCAAAAATAAAGATCACAAGTGCCTATTGTAGTCAAGCACCACATCAAATTCCATGCAAGCATTGGGCAGATTCTTGAGGCACTTGAAGTGCGTAGCAAAGGTGTCTGCGATGGCCTGAGCTACTTGACCTCCTGAGCTGTTTTCCTCCTGAGCTCGCAGATGTTTCTGCATAGCATCAACTAGATTATCAGCTGCCACAGACCAATGCTCAAAAGACAAATTTGATTCTTTCAAAACATCAAAAGTAGCGTTCAGAAGCCTCAACCTCCCACTCAATATCACAAAGGCAATTTCTGGTGCGGAAGGTTCATGAGAAGCATTCTGACATGCTTCATCAGTCAATACATCCAACGGTATGAATTCCAACATGCCTTGTCCCAATTCTCTAACCATCTTCTGTGGAAAAACCTTATCAATGGCAGAGAGCTGGCACCCTGCAACAGGAGGCAGCCCATGAAGAGAACAAGTAGGTTTGACAGCATGAGGTGTAACAAGAGGGTTGTTCAGCAAAACCCCCAGTGGAAGGCCATTTGCAACTAACGCAGCCTTTGTCATTCCAACCCGATCAAAATCAGGAGTATGCAACAGTTCAAAAGGGTGTCCCAAAGCATCTGGCATCACCAGACCATTGTCATCATGCACACAAGGAGCAACAAATCTGTTCGACCCAGGAATTCCTGGAGCAGCTGGCAGGCCTTCCCCAGGCTGGGGAACCCCATGGGCAGTGAGCTGGGCCTTGGAATGGTTACCCATGAAATTTCCATCCCAGATTGCATACAAGTGGTCTACCAAAACTGAATAAATTTTGTCAGACTCTGCACATGGACAACAATATGTAACACCATTCAATATTCAAAATCAATGTGTCCGTCTAGCTGCCGGGATAAACAAGAACATCTGCAATCAAGAATACATTGTGTCTGTCCAGCTGCCAGAATACATGAGCAATCAAGGCTACAAGCCCTCTCAAACAAGGTGACCATCTAGCTGCCGGTCACACTAACAACAATTGAAGCCAACCAATAGATGGCCCCAAGCACAACCAAACAATATTCAGAGCCATCCAATAAATAGCCACAATGTTAGAACTCAAGAGTAAAGCACCTAGTTATTCATAAGTATTCAAATTCCCAGTCCGTAATAAGTGACTAGGATTATGTAGTACCTAGTTATTCATAAGTATTTGAATCTAATGGTATGACGTTAGAATGTTCGATATCTTGGAAGTATGTAAGTTTGACGTACCCTCAGTTCGTAATAAGTGACTGAGGGTACGTCTCTCTATGTAGTAGTATATATATATGTGTAGAAACAAAGGAGAGAATATGATCAAAGAGAGAAAGAGTCAAAGAGGTAGTGCATACGAGAAAAGGGATGTGATATATGTGATGGGGGGGAAGCGACGGTGGCCATACAGTCCAACACACAATCACAACTAAACAATAGTCAGAGCCATCCAGTAAATGGCCACTATCAGGTATGAACAAGACTAACCTTGCTGGTCTACATTGCATCACTCAAAGCAGCACATTATCTGGCAAGGTGACCACAGTCTTCACCCCCTCATCTTTTATAACCATGGATAGCTGAGACCGGGCTGGTGTTGACTCCAAGGCCATGGAGGAGGAGAAGGAGGAGGAATCAGTTTATTTATAGACCTATTTTTACGTGCTATACAGCTTGGGTGATTTGTGTTCTAGGTCTCACGGTATAGTAAGGTATGGATTTTAATCCGTATTAAAGTCCCGACTTATCCGCCGTTAACGTGCCATCCCTATGATTCAAACCCTTCTACTCTCAGCAATGCTTGCTGGTGCCCGATTGGTGTAGGACTTAGTAGCCCAATCGCTGAACGGCTCCCATATAGCCGGCACTCTCGGTAAGGCCCCACACTACTATAACCTCTCCTGCACCCACATGGTATTTTTCAGAGAACGATCCCGTGATTCGGAACCCACGATGGTATGAGCCAGCATGAGCAGGTTTGATGACAGCCTGCCGCCTGCCAGTTCCTGGCCGGCCGCTAAACCAGCTCACCGACAATAAGCAGCTGATCAAATTTAGCCTCATGCCCCAACCTCCACAGCCGTGCCGGCCCATCCAATGGACCACACAATGCGTCGGCAGCCTGATCAAACTATTGACACCTATTTTTCCCACCCACCCATACTAGGACATGCTTGGTCAGCAAGTTTGACCTCTCCCAATTCCTTCCCACTGGGCAACTCTAACTATTTTTCCTGTTTCGGGCAGGAGTGCAGTGGTCACATTGCTTCATCAAGTCATGTGCTGATTGGTAACCCATATCGGCCTGCACAACAAAGCCTCCCTAATCATCACATGCGGGCAGTGGCTTTCCAGCGGCATTGAAATAACCCACGTGGTGTCTAAGGTGTGTCCAGGTGAGCGCAGCCAGGGTTTGAACCCCCGACCACTTGGAGGTAACGGTACCCCCTCAGGGACACGATGGTTGCCAGCTGAGCCATTGTGCCCCCCTCTAAGGCCGTGAAACCAGGCGCATTCTCTGTCACCAGCAGGCCAGTTGACGCAGAGGCTGCGCTGGATGGCTGAGTCACACAGCTAGCGGAGAGAAATCCAAAGTATATATAGGTAATACAACTATAACTACTCACCTGGCAGAGGGAAATCTAAAGAGAACAAGTCTAGGGACTTCCTATGCCAGGAGTGATGCTTCCAAGGCTCCAGAAGCGTGGGAAGTAACTGTATAGCGTGACAAAAGCCACAATAAAATTTATAATCTAAAAAAGGAAAATCTCCAAAAATAATCAAAAACTCGGAAATTGCCATTGCCAGAGGTCATGCACATGTCTCATGTGACTTGCTTAGTAATTTGGAGGCTAGCCTCGAGATGACTAAGCCTCTGGAAGCATTGGCTACACTTGTTTGAATGATAACTAGAGAACCAGAGCACCTCAAGGGCTGAGAATAGTACTAATAGATAGTGTTGAAAGAATAGAAGCAGTAAAGTAAAAGAGTGACAGCAGAAATAGGGAAATAAATAGAGGAAGAATGAAAGAATAAGGAGTGGAAGAAGGGAGAAATGAGGAGTCCTCTGACAAGCACCTCCCAGACGGTGCTATCGAGCGCTTCAAGGCCCGTGTCGTTGCTCAGGGTTTCAGTCAGCGTCCCAGCGTTGACTTTGATGAGACGTTTGCGCCAACAGCCCGATGGGCAGCTGTATGAATGGTATTAGCCTTAGCTGCAGGTCGAGACCCCATAGCTCCAGGATGGCCCTGCCTCTGGCTGCAGGCGGTCGCATTGTTGCCAATTTGGTGTTGGGTTGTGCATGAGGTGCAGAAAATTGCTCCGTCGTCATTGGCTGGTATCTATGCAGGGACGGCTGAAACGTTCCTGGTGCTGACCCCCATGGTAGTAGTAC
Organism: Termitomyces sp. MG148; assembly: GCA_003313785.1. Taxonomy (NCBI): domain Eukaryota; kingdom Fungi; phylum Basidiomycota; class Agaricomycetes; order Agaricales; family Lyophyllaceae; genus Termitomyces; species Termitomyces sp. MG148. The sequence goes on from QLOM01000386.1 coordinate 17,289, forward strand.
CCCTCTGCGTATTCAAGCCGGGCACCTCATTGTCGAGGTCTCTCACATCTCCTTGCTTGTCCTGGGGCGGGTGCAAGGTGGAGGGTTGAAGAGTGCATGCGTCTGGGGTCCGTTGCGCACTACCTGTTCCAGAGAGGTCCTCCCTAACCTTAGAACATGTTTGCGAGGTCATAGGACTCAAGATGAGGAAGAACCACGCAGTAAAGACAGCAGTGAAGACAGCAAATACAATCTAGTGAACTGCAGAGCAAGCGCTGTTTCCTTACGCACTGGTGGAAGTTGAGTTACAGCAGTCAGTCACACTCTAGTCACGCATCGAAATACGTCCCCTCATCTTCCATGCCTCCATCCGACGGGACACCAATACCGCTTGGTGGGGGTAATCTTTCCCTTTACAGAAGCAATTCACTGACTTTATACCACAACTCAGCGGCACAAACTATGTCCAAGGCTCACTGAACTGGGGCCCAGCAGAAAGACTAGACGGTGTGAACAAGAGCTTTTCCTGGTAGTCCAACAAGCGCAAGCCGTTCAGCGACGGCCTCCACACATACTTGCTTGAATAGACAGACTCATTCCTGCACCTCTTCCCCCGAGACAGCGCTCTATGATTGACTGACATACCTAGGTTATAACCATATATAGACAAATTTCCATCGACACATGCCTGCACACGTTGCTTGACATGCGTTTCAACAAGCCATTCTTTCAGCAGGGTGACTGCCCACAGGTTATCTTCAATGGGTCTTCCCTCGTTGCGTTGCAGAACCCTTGGATCAACAGTACCAATGCAACACCTTTTGATCAGGGTGCGTCTATTTCTAAACAAATAAATATACATGCTGCTGGTAAAATCTAAATCAAGAAAATTGGACATATCAGTGTTGGTTGAAAGCCAAAGAGATTTGGCATGTGTGGATTGAAGTTTAACCTTCTTTTTTTGGTAATGCAATTTGGTAAACATCTGTATTATGTGTGCCCAACAAAACCATACAGCCAAAAGGCAGAACAACTGAAGATTTATCTATGTGGGGTTCCCAGAGGCGGATGGGCACACACATTGCTATTCTAGGACAAGTCATTGCAGCTGAGGTCTATTCAACCTTACTGAGCATGTTGTTATTGTTGGTAATTGGTAATACGTAGTCAGTATGTATACAAATAATATTTTTAGGACTTTCTAATTAGCACATTATTATCCGAGTCTGCAATCACACCTGGAAAGACCTAGTATACGCCCAAAACCTGGACATACCTTGCCTTAACAAAATATCAACTCCAAGTGATCCATATTCAAAACTTCTCAACCAATCCTTGTCGCACTCTTGGCTCTTCCCCAGAACACCCTTGAATATCATATCCAAACCCTATGCCTCAATCTTATCACACCCTTATCTCACTCTGAGCACATGGCGCATCCTCAGCATACCAACTTCGATCAACATCACTACTTCTGAGACCAAGATGCACCTCACTATAATGAATGACTTTTCAAAATTATCTATTCTCAAAACTTTTCAGCACATGTACACCCTCTTCTCAAACTGGAAACACTCAGTTTACAAACATTTTGATCCCCAAGACCTGGCCACACCTTACCTTAATGAGCATCATCTTGAAACAATTCACTCTCAACAATTATCAACACACACAAATTCTGCCCATATTCATACTCTTATCTGTCATAACGTATCATCATATGTCCATGTATGTTTTTTTTACCAATAGTGTGGAACAAATGGCTTACTGATAGGGTCCAGATGATCAATTCTTTTTTCCTGTTCAGACCGCCAATTTATTTCTTCCAAAGATAACAAATGGATCGTGGCGGCCAAAAAAAAAAAAAAAGAAAAGCTATATAAACCACTGTAGATGCCACATTCATGCATTCAAATGACCATGCTCCAGCAAAAGAGAGAAAGAAAGGAACGAAAAACTAAAGGTTGCAAGTCGGACTCCTCCACTGAGTGGATGGACTTGAACTCTCCAAGTATGTTTATTTTGATTTATATACCCAGAAATTACTAAAGCCCATTGCAGCTAAAGAAGAGTTGCAGGCATGTTAAGATATGACAAAGGCTAAGAACCAGATCGAAGAACTAGGTAAGTGTACCAATGAAATATACAATTTTGGGATCACATAAATCTGTTATATGTTATATCAAATATCAGTAATCAATAACACAAGATAATGCTGCAATATAGGGAACACTGATAAATTATATCAGGTGGGTCACTTTTTGAAGACATGTGCAGTATAGCATCACATGGTCTCATTATAGAGACGCTGATAAATTACATGACGTGGTATAAGGTAAACATTTCAAGCTTGAAAAGACAATGAGATGGCACTCTCTCACAACGAAAGTGAAGAAACATCCGAAACAAAAGTTAGAATGCAAAAGCCAGAGAGATTCTACTTTCTCTATAAACAGATTACCAGCGACCAAGACAAAATTAAAAAGTATCAGGCCATCATAGAGGAGAAAAAAAAAAGAACGCGATTGAGTTATCAAAGAATTAGAAGCAATGCAAGAAAGCCCCAGCAAAGTTGTTGAGGAGATACCTAAAACACCCTTGAATTTCAATACAGACGGTAACCTGAGAAGGAATTCAGCTCCTCCGGAGGACAGCAAGAACAACAACAAACTGGGTAGGTCACCATTAAGATCATAGTAGCAGTACAACACGTGATCAAATGTGAGACGCCAGTCAATTGGCAAAATTTGTTTGGACGCCAAAACCCACTACTAAAGTAACGGGAATATTTTGAAATAAAGTTGATTATTCTTACTGTATTTTTACAAAGGAACATTTTCTGGGTACAAAATTTAGTAAAAAACCAATTGTTTTAAGGTGTAGAGCAGTTGTTTGACTATATAGGTCATAATAAACAAGATCATGTGGGTTCATGTGAGTGAATAGGGACACTGATAAAGCACATCACATGGGCTCAGTTTTTGAAGAGAGTGGGCATGGAGCAGTGTTACCATGTTATTATAATGATATCTACCTATACTACAAGACATAGCTTTGGTCAGATCTGTAATGATTCACCATGGTAGACCTAGATAAAATGGACAAGTGGGGGGCATCATTTGTATATAGGGACGCTGATAAAGCACATCACGTGGGCTCAGTTTTTGAAGACAGATGTGGGGGCAGCATTTGTATATAGGGACGCTGATAAAGCATGATACGTGAGCTCAATTTTTGAAGACAAGTGTGGAGTGCTATCATGTGGGTTCACTTTTTGAAGACAGGCAGGTGTGGTGTGGGATCATGTGGGCTCAATTTTTGAAGACAGGTGTGGAGTGGTATCACACGGGTTCACTTTTTGAAGACAGGCGGACATGGCGTAGGATCACATGGGCTCAATTTTTGACCACAGTACGAAGTGGGATCACGTGGGTTCACTTTTTGAAGACAAGTGTGGCAGCATTTGTATATAGGGACGCTGATAAAGCACATCACATGGGCTCAGTTATTGAAGACAGGTGTGGAGTGGTATCACGTGGGCTCAGTTTTTGAAGTGGTATCACATGGGTTCATTTTTTGAAGACAGTATCTGCTTATTAATCCTATAACCGGTATTAATGGTCATGTGGGCGCATTTTTTGGTGACATAGCCGAGTCGTAATATAACCTCGATCTTTCAGATCTCGGAATCCACGGTCAAAGCCAAATACATCGCTTCCTCAAATGCCACAAGAGAAGCCATCTGGCTTAGGACTTTATTGTCAGAACTCAATTTTCCACAAGTCACCACCACCATCATTTATTCTGATAGCACCGGCAGCATAGCCTTATCAAATAATCCAGTCTCTCATTCTCATGCAAAACACATCAATATTCGTTATCATTTTATTCACGATCAAATATCTCGCAAAAACGTAAAACTGGAATACATGCCTACGAAACAAATGCTAGCCGATATTTTTACAAAAGCCTTACCTCGTGAGGCATTCGTCGGATTTCAAAAAAGACTTGGATTGTGCTATGGACCGTCGGCGAGTGGGAGTGTCAAGGAAATCATTGACTAGTCAGCACAAGACGGACTTGCCATTACGTATGTTTTCTTTATTCCGAGACATCAATCTTTTTGAGTCATTGGCGGCTCCAATGTTTCACAACTAAATACTTATGTTTTACATTAAAACTGTATTTATAGTGCAGTCTGACTATAGTTCGAATCGCTTTCGCATTCGAATTATAGGTATGACTAAATTTCTTAATTATTACTTACTTGATAAATTGCTTTCGCATTCGTATTATAGGTATGACTAAATTTCTTAATTATTACTTACTTAACAAATTGCTTTCGCATTCGAATTATAGCTTCCATAAATTGGTTCAATTATATTCTACTGCTACTTGCAATATGCTGCGTCATGAGCGCACAACTCATTACTTACACAACGAACAATTCACTTACACATACCATAGGATAATCTCTATATCTTCTAGGTATGCGAATCAAGTCATTATCCAGAGACTGAGGAATAATCTCTATATTATCCAGGTGTAGTCTTCTAACATCTAGCTTTACATCTGGAGAATTATGTATACAGATCGGTGACTCCGGAAAGCGCGGAAATGCCCATGCTTTCCAAGGGTTCAAATTTCTTGGCAGCCGTTGACTGAGCAATCAATATCAGAATTAATTCCTTAGAGTCAGAGACTGGTCAAGGACACACCGAGGCATGGTCATTGAAAGCACTTATGAATCCATTGGCGCCATTCATTATTTCTTCGAGATCCTCTTTCATGATGGCACGGACACGAGGAGAAGCTCGAAGTGTCGGCGTACGCACAACCATACCTTTCATGCTATCCATGAACTTGAACGCTGACGGCTGAAGCCCAAATAGAATCTTCGTCCCTTCGTCATCAGAGAATTTGGAAGTCATATTCTACGCGGATAACCGGTTAGGATACTGAGCAAAGCACACTAGGATATAGCTACTAACGTTGATGGAACCTGTAACATTGTTCAAGGCATTAATTAAAGCCGTGGCAGAGGAATGAATGGCCTGTAAAAAGGGGAGTAGGATATGGATCAAGAACATTGTTATGTGTAGTACAAGTGCAGACCATAGCCTGTTCTTCGGTGCCACCAAATATGGGGAAAGTCTGGATCGCGGTATCGAAGTTGGTCACAGCGGGCGCAAACTTATTGTTGATGACGCTCTCAACCATAGTAAAGGTCTGAGAGACTGAAGCAGAGACAAAGGAGACAATGACAAAGAGGGTTTTAAATTGCATAGTGAAACAAGATGGTTGCATGGAAATCCTCTCACTCGCTTATATACGACAGGCGGAATTCGCCGTGACTGCAACAGGGCAGGAGTACAATTATTCAGTGTTGGCCTCAAGGATTAACCCTTGTTAAGGTTTAAGGCTTAATATTATGTTAAAGGTTGGCAAGTGATTAACCCTAAAGATGAAAAATCCTATTGAAGAAATGAGGTTAAAAAATCCGGTCCCCTGGTTACAGTCCACCAAAAACCGAAAAAATGTCCCCTATGGAGTTTCTTTGGAGAGAAACAGAATGCAACAAACTACCGTGTACAATGTTGTGGGTGCATCGAAAAACAACGTCCAGATGGAACAACTATAGAGCTCAGTGAGGACGGGATACCTAAGCTGTCATCGAGGTCATGGGTGGTCAATGGTTTGGAGAAATCAACGTTGTTCTGGACCTTACTCACTTGCATTGAAGCAATGATGTCTGACGTCGGACGTGCCATTGGTGTGAAAGGAGCAGTGTTGGTCTTAAAAATGAAAGGTTTTTAACGTTTAAGGGTGAATATGGTTAAAACCAAGGGTTTACATCGAGGCCAAATCGAGGCCAAAGGTTGTTAACATATATGTTTTAACCCTTAAGTACATATGGTGATGTGCCCCGGCTCGGCCTCAAAACCTGTGGATGGCTCAGGCCCAGTGAAAATTGCGTTACGCCGGATTGAGCCAAAATGAGCAAAATAGATATCAATCGTGCACAAACGTGCCAAATTGACTACAACTTTCGTCGACTATCCTCTAGATCTGACACTTAAATTTCAAACATTCGACTTTCCTTTCTTTGCATGAAATGCTTGAAAGTCTTCAATCGACATAGTTACATGCCTGAAATGTAAATATGATTTGGCAATCCGACTGCAGCTGGAGCGGCAGCCCAACGTAAGTCGCGTTTCAGTTCCATGAGCTGCTGTTAGAATCCCAGTACACAGCAGCAATATACAGGTGCAACCGACACCTAGATTGATACTTAGTAAGCTTCAATCCTCAGAACGTATAAACGGAACTGTCGAAGGTATTGGTACTTGACTCAGGCAACACAAGCAGTATGTAATCCTTTTATGTCATTACATCTTCCATCGCATTCTAAAGGTCTCGGCTATCTGGTCTTATGACAACGCCACAATATATTTGTTGTCTTACTTTGCCACACTTGTCTCAGCAATATAGCCACTTAAATAGTTGTCTGTTCCCTGGGGTCAGGTTATCTTTTGATCCTTGATTCCAGATCGAATATTATTAAGCTTCCTACTGCGAATATTACATTATGTTGCGTCAGGTTATGGGCCCCGCAGTCATAAACAAAAATACTTCCGAAAATATGCAGTTTCCCAAGGTCAACAGTACCAATTACCATGTATGGGCTGATAATATGAAATGGGCTTTACAGTCTAAAGCTCTCTGGGGCGTTGTCTCTGGCCAAGAAACGTGTCCGCCTAAACCTCCTACCAGTTATGAGGACCTTGCGACGTCCGCTCCCTTGGAAGAGAGTAAACCCTCTATGGTCACTCCCAAAGAAGGTCAAGACTTGATGAAAATTTTGGAGTCCAAGGAATCTACGGTCTGGCAATCTGCCTGTGATAAATACAAGCACTGGCTTAATAAGGACAACTCAGTGATGGAGATAATTTGAAATGCCGTCAAATATACCCAACGTGAAACCATAGTCAACCTCAATAGCTCCAAGGAGATCTGGGATCACATGCAAAAGAATTATGTTGATCAGCAAATGTAGCCGTAGTTACGAGACTAGAACAATCTTGCATTATCACGCAATAGCTAGATCAGACCGCAATATCAGATTTGACTAGTTACTAGGTGAAATACAAGAAGTTATCTTACATAATTGTTACACTAAGCAACAAAGTGCCCACAGCATCACTGTAGGTTGTGTCTAGAAAATTCACTGACAATACCCATCTTTCTCTGGAGCTTATCGACGGCATCGCAAGTCAGAGGCTTCATGAGGAGGTCGGCGGCCATGTCATCAGATGGAATGTAAGCAGGTTTGATCTTGCCATCATAGATGGCCTGTCTGAGCCAGAACCAGTGGCGGTCGAGATGCTTGAGGCGACCCATGTGCTCAGGCTGTTTGGAGACAAGGATTGCCGATTGATTGTCCAGGTTCAGGACAAGCGGTGAGGACTGGGGTGTGCCAATATCTGCGAGAAAATTGCAGAGCCAGCACAGTTCATGACTGGTCTCGCTCACGGTGACAAATTCTGCCTTGGTCGTTGATAGGGCAACGATAGTTTGCAGTTTTGACATCCAGCTGACGGCGCCCCCAGTGATGGCAAGGACGGAGCCAGTGGTGGAGCAGCCATTGTCGGGGTTGCCGCCGTGATTGGTGTCGGCGTATGCTACGAAATGAGAGGGGGAAGAGGAGGCTGCATCGGCGGAGTATTCGATCTTGTAGTCAAGAGTACCTCGAATATACCTCATTAGGTGTTTTGCAGCTTTCCAATGTTTTGGTCCTGGGCAAGTGTTAAACTGACATAAGACTCCCACTGCGTACGCTATATCTGGGCGCATGCACATTGCCAGATAAAGCAATGCACCTGTGGCTTGGATATACAGGACTTTTCACATCTCCTCTACTTTCTCTGGTGTTTTCAGGGAGTCCGCCTTCGAGAGACGAGTGCCAGGGTCGAGCAGGGTGGCAACGGCTTTGCTATCCAACATGTCAAAGTGAGACAAGACCTCCGTAGCGTAGGCTTTCTGATCAATCCATAGCTTACATTTGGGGCGATCGTGAGTCACGACGACACCAAGAAGACCCGTGGTGGGGCCAAGGTGCCGCAACTTGAAGTACTGCCTGAGTTCACTGATAACCTTGAGGATGGCGGTTCAAGACTTAGAAGCAAGTGTCATATCGTCGACATGAATGGGAATGATGATGCAGATACCGTCCCTGAGATAGACATAGACGCATGGGTCCGAGGTAATGTGGGAGAACCCAAGCTTGACTAAGACCTGATGGAGGTGTTTATTCCACAAGTTTGCACCCTGTCGAAGGCCATATATCCCCCGCTCCAGCTTGGCGCAGGTGTCCCCATCACCTGGCTTGCGCTGCACGTCAGTGGGAACTTCCTCAGGGAACCCTTCAGGAAACTTCATGTAGAGTTCGGTGTTGATGACGCCATGGAGGAAAGCTGAAGAGATGTCGACAGATTTGAGGTACATATCCTCAACAGCGGCTAAGGCTAATACCGTTCATACAGCTGCCCATTGGGCTGTTGGCACAAACGTCTCATCAAAGTCAATGCCAGGATGCTGACTGAAACTCTGAGCAACGACACAGGCTTTGAAGCGCTCGATAGCACCGTCTAGGAGGTGCTTGTCAGGAGACTCCTCATTTCTCCCTTCTTCCACTCCTTATTCTTTCATTCTTCCTCTATTTATTTCCTCATTTCTGCTGTCACTCTTTTACTTTACTGCTTCTATTCCTTCAACACTATCTATTGGTACTATTCTCAGCCCTTGAGGTGCTCTGGTTCTTTAGTTATCATTCAAACAAGTGTAGCCAACACTTCTAGAGGCTTAGTAAGCATCCAGAGGCTTAGTCATCTCAAGGCTAGCCTCCAAATTACTAAGCAAGTCATGTGAGACATGTGCATGACCTCTGGCAATGGCAATTTCCGAGTTTTTGATTATTTTCGGAGATTTTCCTTTTTTAGATTATAAATTTTATTGTGGCTTTTGTCATACTATACAGTTACTTCCCCGCTTCTGGAGCCTTGGAAGTGTCACTCCTGGCATAGGGAATCCCTAGACATGTTCTCTTTGGATTTCCCTCTGCCAGGTGAGTAGTTATTGTTGTATTACCTATATATACTTTGGATTTCCCTCTGCCAGCTGTGTGACTGAGCCATAGCCTCCAGAGGTTGCCCTTACAGTGCTTCACTTTGAAAACCCACCTGGAGCCAATGGCTTTTCGACCCACTGGGAGGTATACCGCGCACCACGTCCTGTTGTTTTTCAAAGCGTTCATCTCATCAACCATCGCCTTATGCCACTCCACAGCGTTGTCACTGGTCATTGCCTCACGGTAGGACCGTGGGTTGGTGTCATGAGCGCCAACCTTGCGTGCCCAAGCCGTGTTAGCATGGACTGTACTGTAGCTGTCACTGTCAATACTGTGCTCCACAAAAGCCTGGCCAGCTAGAAGTAAGGCCTCATCAGACTCAACATTGAGGATGAGGTTTACTTCCTGCTCCCCATGGGTGTCAATGTCGCCAACGTTGACCTCCCATGGGGGCTGCTCCGGGGGTAGCTCGGGATAAGGTGAAGGTGGTGGTGGTGGTGGCGGCTCTCGAACGAGTGGTGACTCACGGTTGTCCTGGCGCTCAACTGCATCGTAATAGCTGGTGTTGGATTCACGTGTGAGTATCCGCATGCGTTGGCTTGGTTCGCGGGGTGGCGGTAGGGGCCAGGGTCGATGTGGTCCTCGCGCCATGGGAGGCTCTTGCTCAGCCCTCTTGTCTCCCACCGAAACAGGGCAGTCTCTCACCAAAACCAGGTGGCCTGTAAGCAAGTCTGACGTTTCATCATGACTGGTGAGTGGGGTCAGCGGTTCATTGAAGCCAAAGACATCGTCCGCCAACTGTGAGGGCTCTTCCGAGATGGCTGGATCATTTGGAACTGCCTGCGGGGGTTCGACACGCTCGTTGGGCTTGTTTGTATCGTAGTCGTCGTAGTCCAGAAGGGAGTTGAAAGCGTGGAGCGGCGGCTGAGGTGCACCGGAAAAGGAAAGACCTGGGAATCATGATTTGTCAAACACGACATCTTGGGAGACAACAACCTGCTTTGTTTTGGGGATGTAAACCCTCCAACCAATATGATTGTCGGGGTAACCCACAAAAATGCCTGGCAAGGAGTGTCCGTTGAGCCCCCGCCTCTTCTTGCGGCTAACCAGGACATAGGCTGTGCAGCCAAACATGCAAAGGTGTCCAATACGTGGTTTCTTTCCTTTATAGGCTTCAAAAGGCATGATGTTGCCGGGTAAAGCGGAGGTAGGACAGCAATTATGCACGTGTCAATACGCACTCAAAGCATACGTCCAAAAGCTCAGGGGAAGGTTTGCTTCTGACAGCATAGCAGTGATACTTTCCTCAATGGTCCTGTTCATCCATTCTGCTACGCCGTTCTGCTGCAGCATGGCAGTATTTGTGAACTCTACACATATACCCTCGGACTTACAGTACTCCAGAAAATTGTTTGACATGTATTCAATGCCTTTGTCCAAATGGACACACTTGATTGGCCTTTCCGCATGTCGTTCAGCTTGAGTATTGTAGGTTTTGAAAGCGGCGAGCATGTCACTCTTCCAGTACATGTTGTGGACCTCCATCCACCTCGTGTTATTGTCGATGAATGTAACCCACCATTTACGATTTGATAAGTGACCTCCAACTTGCATCGGCCTGTAGACGTCACTAAAAACTCTCCCAAGTATGTCCGGCGCTTTATCAGCAATGTGCGGGAAGGGTGCACAATGCTGTTTCCCTTGGAGGCAAGGTTCACATATGCATAGTAATGGCACGTTAGACGACAACCATAGGTTGTGCGTGAGATTGTTCTTAATCAGCTGCTCCAACCTGTCAGCTCCAAGGTGGCACATTCTTCGATGCAAAAGTGATCTGTTGACTTTAGCGGAGGATGTTGGACCAGTATAGGACACATTTGCTGCATGCACCGGAGATGAAATGAGGGTCTCCCCATCCAAGTACGAGGTTAGGTTCTTATCAATGGTGGCAGTGAATATTAGCTCATTTCCAATAGTGAATAAGACCTTGCATTCACAAAATGTCACCACAAAGCCGCGATGTGCAGAGAGGGTGGTGATAGACAGCAGATTGTTGGTTAATTTGGGTACAAAAAGAACATTGGTGAAAATAACGTCGTTTAGTGGCTTCCCATCATGACCCTTCCCTTGTGGCCTGAACCTGATTGATCCCTTCCCAACTGAGTACACCGTGGCGTTGTTGGCAAGATGTATCAGTACTCTCCAAGATTTAAATGAGTCTGGTAAAAACCATTCTCGATGCGGTGTCATAGAACTTGTGGCGCCCGAGTCTGTGTTCCACAGCACGTCAGAAGGAGTGGTCGTCGATAGAGAAGATCTACAAACTGCAGCTTCAGCTTTTACGGCAGGGCCATCGCAGCCCTCCTCAACTTTTTGTGTTGGCGGCCTTGGCTACATCAGCTTTTGCATTACCACGGCGTCCTCCTCTTTTCTTCTGCTTGGAGTTATGATCCTCCTTCTTGGGCAATGCGTGTGCGGCAGGAAGCATAGGGCATTCGGTAACTTTGTGGGCGCTGTTGCATATGTAGCATGTAATAGATCTAGCGGCAGCGGCAGCGGCGTCACTCTCGGCTATGGCACGCTGAGTCTCTTTGGTTCAGAAGGCCTCCTCTACCGCGCCGTTAGTGAGGTTGTTCAACATAGCACCGAGGATATGAATGGGGCGTACTCCTTGCATGGGAGCATGCAAAGCATAGTCATCAAACAGAGCTCATTGTCGAGCATTTCCAGCATGTAGGTGGGTGACATGAGTTCCTCGGGCCCAATGGCTGGAGCGGGGCGGAGAGTACAAATCTGCTGCATAGTGCCCTTGACTCGAGTGCAAAGCTGTGTGAGTGTTTCGTTTTTGCAAAGGCAAATGTTGAACAGGTTGCTTAATGAGTTAAAACAAGTGTTGGGTGCTGACTTGGAATGAATTTTGCAGAGTTTTGCCCACATAAGTGCTGGCTTGGTTTGAATGACATCGACGTGAATTTTGTTTCCTTCATCTAGGCCCTGATATATCTCACCGGCTGCGCAATTGCTGCATAGCTGATAGGAGTTCCAGGCATTGATTCAGTTCATATTGTTGGGCTCAAGGAGTGGCGGAAATTCTTCGCCTGTTACGATCCGTGCCCCACCTACTGATATAAGCCGTCCAAACATGATCTTCTCCCATTCCGTATACTTGATGGTCCCAAGTCTCGGCATCAGTTGTTGACTGATGTCTTCCATGATTGGCGATGGTATCGGAGCCGGTATGCATGGGAGAAGTTGTGTGGGTGTTAAGTTGATTGAGGAGAGATTTGAATAATGCTGCGACATTAGTTAACGGAGCAAAATAGATTCTTTCTTCAGTATAAGTCTGTGGGGCCGGGGTCCATAACCTGTTGCAGCAAGTAACACGCAGTGGCTAAAACAGACACTGAATAAGTAGCGTGACAACTAGTGTCGTTGGACTAGTGTTGTTGGACTTCAGAATTGGAGTTAATATTGGATAGTATAATAAATACATACCTAGTGTCGTTGGACTTCAGAATGAATCAGGGCAAAAATAATACTAAGGTCACGTGCGCTTTAGGATGCTTCTCATCTATCGGTAGGCGTTCAACAGCTAGCACACGTGCTTGATACTAGTAAGGGTTTGACCCATTACATACTCCCCCCTGCCTGTCAGGGGACTTCCATTTTTAGAACCTCAGAGTTCTCCAGGGATCTCCAGGACACTCCTGCGCCTTCTGGAAAGTACTGCATAGTCACTCCCATGCCCCTGCTACCCATGCTGATGTGCCATGCCATGGCAAAGGGATCCTTAGACTTGTTTTCTTTGGATTTCCCTCTGCTAGGTGATTAGTTATCTTTCCTGTCATATGTACTGTCTAATAAACTTCAGAAGTTGTGTGACTTAGCCATTTGTAAGAACCTCTGGATGCTTGATGTGCTCCGCTGGCATCATGAGTGTGTCGGAGCAAGTTCACTATGTTGTCTACTGATGTCATTTCCCAGAAGTGACAATGCGGGCGATGAAGGCCCAAGCGGCGTTCCGAGGGGTGGGTTTGCAGGAGGCTGCTCCTTGGCCCTGGGTGATGATCCCTGTGCTTCCCTGCTCCATGCTGGGCCCCCAGCAAAGCAGTCACGTCCCAGGTGAGTTCCAGGTGAGGTACATCCTGTCCCTTTTGCGCAGTGCATTCCCCAAGCAAGCATGATCCCTGAGGCATTTGTTGCTGCATTGGGGCAAGCCTGAGGTCCTCCCACCCTGCAATGGTGCCAGTCCCATGGCACCATGAGTTCTTTCTTTCCTGTTTTGTGGGTGGTGTATCTGAGGGTGGTTAGTGTGTGTTCTATGCGTGCTGCAGGAATATCTGCACTTTTGTGGCACCGGAGGTAGGCTCCCATCAAGACTCTTTGGTGTGTAACTTGTGTCAGTCCAAGCACAAGTGGTGTTCAATGTTGCGGTTATGGCATGTGTCATGCATGTCATAGGAGCAAGGCTGGGAAGAAGCGTGGGTCTTGAGTCAGATGGTGGAGGAGTCAAAATTGAAGGTATTGGTGAGGCCGCAGGGGGTGAAGGAGGTTTTGGAGGAGATGCCAATGGAGAAGGTGGGCCCACCTTGCAGGAAGCATTGTGCAGGGTCTCCTGGTCTAGGAGTTTGGGGCAAAGGTAAGTGGCAATTGTCTCAGTCCTCAGAGACAAGCTCTGGTCCTCCTTCTAACTATCTCTGGAAGTCTCCTCCTGAGGCAGGCCCTTCCAGGCCTCATGTCTTTTCTCTTCAGTCCACACGTGTGGTAGATTTTTCCCAGGTAGTGGCCAACCAGGAGTTGTCTGCAGCAAACTTGGGCTTGCACCGGCAGTTGGAAGTTTTAGTGGAGTGGTTGTTGCAGCAGGAGGTAGAGTTGCAGCAGACATGGGAGGAGTGGAATGCCACCTGGCAAGCATGCAATGATGCGCTGGAGAGGGAGAACAAACAGGTCCTGGAGGTGCACAAGTTGCAGGCCTAACTTACAAGGACGGGGTCAGAGTCAGAGGGAGTTGCAGGGCAGGATTCCAGGATAGAAGTGGATCTCCAGGTGGAGCAAGTGGCCTGTTTGTCAAGAGAATTGAGGTTGGCATGGGCAGTGAAGAGTCTCGCTGTTTGTCAGTGACAGTGGATGGTGGGTGAGGTGGCATCGAGGCAGGTCAAAGTACTTTGTAGGTTGCCTCATGGTCATATCTGAGGTTGTTAACCATTTGTCTAGGCTGGGTCTGAGAGCACTGAGTCCTGCTTGATGGGGCCTCCACCATGGACACTTCAATCTGGGAGGGTATGGAGCAGATGCCAGATGAGTTTCTTCCAGAATTGGAGCAGAGAGTGTTGCAGCTTGGGTGGTTATTGGTGGGGCACTGGAGGAGGAATGCAGTGGTCCTGGGATCATGGCTAGAGGTAGCAACAGATGCTGGGGAGGTCTTACTCACACAGAACAACAGTATAGAGGTGCTAGTGGTTCAGATGGAGGCATCATTGGCCATTGACAGAGAGGGAGGTGGGCATGTGGAATGGAGTGACAAGGGGATGAATTCATGACCTTGAACTTGGGCCCTGAGCTTTCCTCCTCCTCTTCTTCTTCTTCTTTCTTGTTTTCTTGTTATTTTGTGTTTCTCCAGCAGAGACTAAAATGTAATATAAGCTGGTTCCTGAGCCATCATTCTGCGGGGCCATAAGTAGACAATAGGGGAAAATAAGGTGGAAATGCAGGGGTTGGGTGGGAGTTGAATTCCTGATGGATCCAGAGGCGAAGGTTGGGCCCACTACTGCTATCTATGAACTGCTAGTCCCAGGAGTCCCGGGGTTTGCTGGAAGGTTGACAATGGGGCTCCTGGGGTCTGTCAGGACTCTCTCCATGTTTTGTTGAGGTTTTCAGCTGTTGTTTCCTCCAGGTGGCTGGGGTGGGTCCCAAGTATTCAGTATTGAGGCACAAGAAGTTGTCCCTCTTCTTGATGAACGGTACTAGGGTTTCAACAGCGGGAGTCAATGGGTGAACAAGTTCTTTGTCAAGCATTGTGTCAAGGAGGTCTTTGAGGACTTGTAGCTTGACTGCCAACATATTGTAGACCTGTCTGAAGGGGGACAAGGTGCCTGCTGCAAGGCCAATCTTATGGTTGTAGAGTCAACAAGGAGGGAGTTCTTAGGTGCTGCCCTCAGAGAACACATCAGCAAACTCATGATATTTGGGGAGAATTACTTCACGTAGTATGTCCTCCTCTGAGCATGTTTCTGGGAGGTTGATCTCAGCCTTCAGATGTTCTTCTGGGAGAGTGGGCATGATGTGAAGCCAATACACCTGAGCACCTTCTTAGAGTATGCATGCAAAGGAAATGGTGCTGATGATTTTGATGTTGAGGATGTTGGGGTTGGTGGGGGTCAAATTCATGTTCTCCGGGGGTGGTGGGATTGGTTTTCAATGATTCTGAGCAGGGTCATTTGGTCTCTTGTATTTAATGCGGGGAATGTTGGGAAGAAATGAAGGGGCACTTCCAGATGTCACACAGGGGGTGTCGGTGCTCCAGAAGTCATCCAGGGTAGGGGTGTTATTGTCACAGAGCTGTAGCTTGAAGGATATAACAGTGGCAAGTTCTACTCTGGAGCAAGGGAATGTCATTGTGAGCAAGCTCTAGTCAATGTTGGAGTTGGCATTGCAAAGCCAGGGCAGTCCTAGGACAATGGGGGCAACTCATGGAGTTGCATGACAAGGAAGTCAATGAGGAACTTCAGGTTGTTATTGAGGGTGAGGGTGCTGGAATAAGTTTTGGTGATGGGACCTGAGGGCACAGGATGACCATCAAAGAGCTGGAGTTTGAGAGGGCAATCAAGATTTTGGTGGGAGAGTGCAAGGTAATCACTGATGAATGTTTCAGTGGCTCTGCTGTTAATAAGGGCAGAGAGTGGCTCCAGGGCATCTCTGAGTCATATGTTAATGATGAAGGACTGAACAGAACAGGAAGTGAGTTGCTCTGGTGTCAGGGCTTCTACTCTGGGGATGGTTGGGACCTTTAGGAGGTGGGGGGTTACAGGGATGTCAAACAACACAGGGGCCTTCTTAGAAGTGCTACTGCAATAAAGGTGTAGAGTGAGGTTCTGCCAGTTGATTCATTCATACTTATGGTGCCATACAGGCACCCTATCACCAAATGTCAAACGTTGCTAAGGTCCTTGCTGACCTTTAGCACTCTAGCACCTTGCAGGCTTATGGCTTAGATCGCTAAGCAACTCGTTTATTTCTCTAAGTCCAAATCCCACTAAAAAGACTAGGCTTCTGGAACCCTGCCCAGGACTCTCTCAACACTAGCAATCACCCAATGCTACTCATTTGTGAGGCGCTAAGTTTACCATCTACCAGGACAGTGCTTGGCAACTTTTGGGCATCATCAAATTGGAGCCCACTATAAAGGACTTTAGGGCAAAATTCTGCCAAAAACCCATCTTCAGCGCCAGTGCTGCCTTCTCAGCCAGTTGGCAGGCACCCTTGACTCTTTACACCAATTGCCTTCTATGCCATGGTTACCTGGAGCTTTACCTTGCTGTACTCTAGTGCAGGAACTTGCCAATGCCTCAGCCGACCTTACAGTTGACGACATTAGTGACCTCTTTCCCCAACAGCTTGACTTTGAACCCATTGTTCCTAGACATCAGACACCTCTTGCCGACTTAGCTCAAGGGTTGCCAAACTCACCCCTCACACCACTATCCCAGCTATTCAGAACACCAACACCTACACCACCACCATCACTAGTACACTTATCGACCCTTATGTTACCGACCACATGCTCACCAACCACTATGAAGGCTGCTATCCCTCAGCGCATGCTGCCTCGCAACCACTTCTTGGCCCCAAAATGGGATGAAACTAAACCATGGGAACTCACTCAGTACTTTAAGAAACTAGAATACCTCTTTTGCGACTGTGGCATTACCAATGACACACAAATGAAGGAATACGTGGGGAGTTGAAAGGGGGTCCCTGTCCCATATTGCAGGGTTCTGGACCTCTTCTTTTAGGAAGTGGGGCTAACTGGGACATGCTCTGGTTGGAGGGCTGTTGTAGGTCAAAATGTGGGGGTCAGTCACACTGGAAGGGAGGAATGTTCTCCTGAGGCTGCTAGGAGGGGCTGGGGTTACTATCAGGGGACTTCCATTTCTGGAACTTTCTTTTTTGGCTCCCTGGAGTTCTCTGAGATGCTCCTGTGCCTTCTGAGAAGTACCGTACAGTCATCCCCATGCCTCTGCTACCTGCGCTGATGCACTGCGCCATGGCAGAGGGATCCTTAGACTTGTTCTCTTTGGATTTCCCTCTGCTAGGTGATTAGTTGTATTTTCTGTCATATTGTACTATTTCTAATAAACTTTGGATTTCCCTCTGCCAGTTGTGTGACTTAGCCACAACCTCTGAAGGTAACCCTTACAGCAGAACAAGTCTCCTGATCCTAGTCTGGAAGCTCCCTATAGCCGCTGAACTTCTTCTGGCTCTTATCTGTCACTTCTCCACTGGGCTTAAGCACCGATGCTATCTATGTCTCAGCTGGCTGCTTCAGAAGCTTTCTCAAATGCCACGGCCTCCACCAAGGAAGCCTGGACCTGCCTGCTCCATCTAGAAATGCAGGTGCAACTTACCCAAGCCTCCTTTACCCAGCACACCGCCAAACTCACCCACCTCTGCCAAACAACCAAAGCCATCTCCGATTCCCTCCGCATGCTTCTCAAACGCCTCTCTCCAGTGGCAGCTGACCCCCTGCTACCTACTCCGCTGGTGCAATGCCCTTGCACTGCGCAATCTCCTCTCCTGGCATGGAAGTGCTCCAATATCCCATTGCCTGGCAATCTCCGACACATACAATGGTGACCACACATCTGGGGAATGTTTTCTTCAATCCTGCGTCACCTACATCCAACTCTGTAGCAATGACTTTGTTTCTGACAAGCTGAAGATTGTGTGAGTCCTGTTCTATATGAAATCAGGATGGGTAGCCACCTACGCGATGAGGGCTTTCCAATGCCTTGGTGGCGTTGGAAGTTTTGTGAACTGGGCTGAGTTCAAACAGGAGTTCCAGGATGAGTTCTTTTCCTGGAACCCAGCCAAAACTGCCACATTGGTCCTGCAAGACAGAGACCAGTATGGCCAAGGGAAGCAATCCCTGGACAAGTACATCAACTTGTTCCATGTGTTGGTAGAGCAAGCTGAGTACACCAACAGCCTGCAGCTGTGCCTCACCTTTTGGGAAGGGCTCCATCTGGTCCTGATAGAGCACATCAACAACCTTGTGGAAGGATGCTCAGTGGACAGTGGACAATCAGGTCCTGTCATAGTATTGGGTAGCTTAGGAGCAGTGGCAGCTCATGGAGCTCAAACAGGAGCTCCTCAAGGTCACACCTCCTGCCTTCTCCTTGCGCTTCCCTGCTCCACTCCCCCGTCAACCAACTGCTCTGCCCCTGGCGGCGCTGTTGGCAGCGCCTCCAGCACCCCCAGTACTGCCTCTGGGTGCCCCTATGGATGTCGTGCGCCTCTCCCGCTCTTGTGCCAACGCTGGGCTACTTCACCTGCCACTGCTCCCGAGGCCTCGAGGTCCAATATCTATCCCTGGAGGAGCAGGAGGAGCTGCTCCTGCAACTCCTGGCGGCTCATGATGTGGCCAAGATCCCTTCTCCAGACGCTCCTGCCCCGAAGAGCGTGCACGAGGCCCCTCTTGTTGCCAGAGAGTGGAGGAGTCACAGGAGGGTTTTTAGGGATGCAATGGGGGAAAAGTATGCCCCCGTTGCCTAGTGCTAATAGGTTGCATGTCTGTCAGTAGAAGAAATCAATACAACTTCTGTTGATGACTCAGTTCCTCCAACTATAAGCACCACCCCTGGCATACTCAATGACTCTTCCAAGCCCTCCTCAACCTCTCCCTAGGCATGCACTCCTGCCTGGGAATGCCGCCTCCTCTGCTGCTATGTTATAGTGTCCACTCCATTGCCCAACTTGCTCCAGATGAATGTGGAGATCAAAACCACCAACACTCAGGAACCCCAGAGCATAGTCGCCCTCCTGGACTCCGGAGTGACTGAACTCTTTGTGGACACTAGCTACATGGAGTGGCACCAGCTCACAACTCGGCCCCTCCTGTCTCCCATCCCAGTGTACAACATTGACAGCACTCATAATGAAGCAAGATCCATCAAGTCCATGGTGGACCTTGTCCTGTGCTACAAGTCCTATGTGGAGTGCACTACCTTTGTGTTCATGAGCATCAGCAAACAGGAGATGATCCTAGGATTTTCCTGGCTCCAGGAGCACAACCTGGAGATTGATTGTGTAAGGGCGACCTCTGGAGGCTATGGCTCAGTTACAAAGCTGGCAGAGGAAAATCCAAAGTATATTTAGGTAATACAATCATAACTACTCATTTGGCAGAGGAAAATCCAAAAAGAACAAGTCTAGGGATTCCCTATGCCAGGAGTGACGCTTCCAAGGCTCCAGAAGCATGGGAAGTAACTGTATAGCATGACAAAAGCCACAATAAAATTTATAATCTAAAAAAGGAAAATCTCCGAAAATAATCAAAAACTCGGAAATTGCCATTGCCAGAGGTCATGCACATGTTTCATGTGACTTGCTTAGTAATTTGGAGGCTAGCCTCAAGATGACTAAGCCTCTGGAACACTTGTTTGAATGATAACTAAAGAACCAGAGCACCTCAAGGGCTGAGAATAGTACTAATGGATAGTGTTGAAAGAATAGAAGCAGTAAAGTAAAAGAGTGACAGCAGAAATAAGGAAATAAATAGAGGAAGAATGAAGGAATAAGGAGTGAAAGAAGGGAGAAATGAGGAGTCCCCTGACAGATTGGGTCCAGGAGAAATCAGCATGAGTCAGTGCCCTCAGCATTGCACCATTTGTGCAGACAAAGTGAAGAAGGAGTAGCACACTGCAATGTGGGAATGTGCAGCTATCTGGGCATGTCAGGTGGGATACCTCCCATTTGTGGATCTTGACCTGCTGGACCCCCCTGCCTCTGCCATTCTCTCATAGAAAGGCCCTCTATGAGGATGGCAGATGTAGAGGAGGGGACTTTGGCCAGGAAGAAGAACATGAGGAGGAGTTTCTACCCACCCTGGACCCGGAGCTTCCAGACAAAGCCATCAAGGTAGGAGACTGCATCTATGCCACTATGCTATGACCCTCACCAGTTGTGGAGGAGATCCAGGCCAGCCAGACCACTTCTCAACAGCTGGCCCAGGCCTTCACAGCAAACACCCCTCCAAGGGCCTTCCAGGATGTGGTCCCCAACCACCTATATGACTTTGAGGACGTCTTCTCCAAGGCCTTGTTTGACTCCCTCCTGGAATGCAAGCAGTGGGACCATGCTATCAAAATCCTGCCAGATTTGAAGCCGGCCAACTGCAAGGTTTATCCGCTCATGCCCAAGGAGCAGGATGAGCTCAACACGTTCCTCCGGGAGAATCTGGAGTCCAGACAAATTTGCCCCTCAAAGTCCTCAATGGCCTCTCTGGTGTTCTTCATCAAGAAGAAGGATGGCTCCCTCCAGTTGGTTTAGGACTATTGCATACTCAATGCAATGACTGTCAAAAACCGCTACTCACTTCTCCTCATCTTGGAACTGATCAACAATCTCCAGAGTGCGCGCTACTTCACTAAATTGGACGTCCACTGGGGCTACAACAATGTGCACATCCAGGAGGAAGATGAGTGGAAGGCAGTGTTCCAGACCAACTACAGGCTGTTTGAACTCTTGGTGATGTTCTTTGGACTCACCAACAGCCCCACCACCTTCCAGACCATGATGAATGACATATTCCGGGACCTCATAGCCAACGGCATGGTATGCGTGTATCTTGACAACATCTTCATTTACACCAAGATGTTGGAGGAAAACCATCAGATCATGCAAATTGTCCTGGACTGTCTCCGCCAACACCAGCTCTACCTCAAGCCGGAGAAGTGTGAGTTTGAGCAGATTCACATCGAGTACCTCGGACTCATCACCTCCCATGGCATGGTGGAGATAGACCCAGTGAAGGTGGCTGGTGTCACGCAGTGGCCAGAACTCCGGAACAAGAAGGAAGTATAGGCCTTCCTGGGGTTCACTAACTTCTACTGGTGGTTCATTCAGGACTTCTCCCACCATGCTTGGCTCCTCTTTGACCTCACCAGGAAGGACATTGCATGGGCTTAGAGAGACATGGAACAGTGAGCCTTTGATGCCTTGAAGTCCGCCATCACCTCCAAGCCTGTCCTGCTCTTCCCTGACAACAACTGGTCTTTCCGAGTCGAGGCAGACAGTTCCAACTTTGCTACTAGCACAGTTTTCTTCCAGGAGTCTCCAGAGTGTCATGTTATGCACATGATCTCTACAATAACATACTCGACGTACTTAGGATATCTTTTTTAGTTTGTTTCATTCCGTTCTAGGTACGTTACAGCAGGCTGTACATTACTTCTACAAATACGATTCCGTTCTAGATCCTCTCGTCGTGCCGCATTGCAAACCACTGGCAAGAGTCTAACACAGAGGATGGTAAGTGGCACCCCGTTGCCTTCTACTCCAAGAGCCTCAACACTGTGGAACAGAATCACAAGATCCATGACAAGGAGATGCTCATGATCATCTGGTTGCTGGAGGAGTGGCACTACTTCCTGGAGGGGGCTTGGTACAAATTCGAAGTCTGGACAGACCACAAAAACCTGGAGTACTTCTGGATGGCCAAAAAGCTCAACTGTCAACAGGCATGGTGGTCTCTGTACTTTGCCAACTTTGACCTTACATTGCACCACAAGCCTGGTCAAAGCATGGGGAAGCCTGATGCCCTCTCCTGGCATGCCGACCACAGTTCTAGTGCAGGGGATAATGACAACATCACTCTCCTGCACCTGAAGCTGTTCGCCATTTGCATGCTCAAAGGGGTGGCAGTCCAGGGAGATGAGGTCAACATACTCCGGGACATCTGCCAAATGAACCGGGAGGGAATATAGGAGGACTCAGTTGCAAATGCCGCACTGGTGCTATGCTTGGGATGCCCCCCAGTGCAAAATTTGTATGCACCAACGAGTGGAGGCTGCAGGACAGACTCCTCACCTTCTGGGGATGCATCTACGTGCTAAAAGACCCAGAGCTCCAGAGGTGCATTGTCAAACAGCACCATGACTCTTGCATCGCCAAACACCCTGACCGCTGTAAGACACTGGAGCTGGTCTCCCAGAACTATTGATGGCTGCAGATGTCATGCTACATTGGCACGTACACTAGCACCTGCGACCTCTGCCTCTGGACAAAGCCCCATTACATGCCTCCCTTGTAGACTACTAAGCAGTCTACATGATGGGGTACATGGTGTGAGCATATGTACAATTATATAAAAAAAGTGTCCTCATAAATGTGGAGGTGAAGGGGGCCTCCACGGCTCATAGTCCATGTCCATTTGTCAAAGAATACAATGCCAACATTAACCAACAGTACCAGTGAATAAAAAGGATGAGCTGCCTATGAAAGTTACACAGACAGCGGACATGCCAACTTGCTGGCCAGGTCAATTCTCATCTCGGTGTCAATGTTAGCCAACAATGTCGAGGCAACAGGTACAGACAAGGTCAATGCCACTGGAGCCAAAACTGTGGTCTGCTGTACCACAAGCAAGGGTGGGTATGGTCCATGTTGGGACCGGCAGTGCCATAAGTTGCGGCAATTGAGGTTCATTCCAATTGGATAGTATAATACCTGCTCAATGTAATTGTCCTTGGGAGTTTTCACATACTAGTAACATGTGAAGACAGATCATGTCATTGATAGTGGAGTTCCACCAGCTGTCCCACTGAGAGATTGCAGGAGGCTTGCCATATTGATTTAGTCAACAATAACGTTCATTGTTGACATCTCAATATATGTCAATTGAGGTGTTTGCCTTAAAGAAGTGTGTTTCTAGGAAGACCATGCCAAAGGTGTAAGCATGGTCTATCCATTTGGGGTGGATGCAGTTCACAAGACACAGTACATCTGCATCCATTAGATTGACCGCCATGGCATCATCAAATTTTGGAAGGGTGAGCTGGATATCTGTCCAAGTCATAGGGTGAAAGGAAGCCTTGGGATTGGCAGCGTTGTATGCCACAATAGCTTCCCAGTACACTCCCAGATGTGCAATGATCAAGGCAAGAAGCCTTGCAAAGTGTCCACAAGCTCGTCTCTGGGGAGAGAGGGCACAGGTGATGGCATATTCCATAACCATCCTCTAGTGAATGCAGTAGGCAAAGTTTACCACAATTCCATTCACCAAGTTCTGCATACCTGGGTGGCAAAAGTACAGAATGTCCTGGGCCAGCTTGAACAGGTCAAAGGTAAATCTTGTACCTTCAGAATCAAAGCTGGCCAATGTAAAAAACGGCCTCCCGCTGCAGTCCTTCCACCACAAGTATCTCTTGGGGGTCAGAATGACCACCAAGTTCATATGGTGGGAGAAGAGGTCCAGGGGAGGCATAATATGCTCATACTCTGGTGTACACACCAGAGCCATTGTACAATCATGCAGGGAGGCATCAAAGTTGTAACTGATGTGCTGGAATTTGTGCATCAGGTAATATGCCTCTGTGCAGGTGGAAATAGGCTTATATTTATTCTTTGAGCTTTTGCAACTGCTGGAGATTCATTGGGAATCCCCAAGGTATGACCTTGCCAATCTTGGTATTAGTAATGTAGTACCTCCCCTTGGTTTCCCCCTTGTGATAGATGGCGGCCATGGCTTCATCTCCAACAAGCACAGTATTGGATAGCCAGGAATAGTAGAAATGGTGGTTTAAAGCACCACCAAAAAACCAGTTCAAACGTTTAACAGCCATGCTGTTGATAAAGACTCCTAGGCCATCAGAGATTCTCCTGGTGGCCTGCTCCACCTGGTTTGTGTCTGCCTTAGACTGCCATGCAGCCTTGTGCTTGGCATGAGCAGCAATCCTCTTGTTCTTTGCTAACTGCTGTCTGCAGTTAGCAGGTATCTCTCCTTCTGACGGCGTATCCACCAAGTGCTTGCCATTGTTGCTCTTGTCACTCATGTCAGGGGACTCCTCATTTCTCCCTTCTTCCACTCCTTATTCTTTCATTCTTCCTCTATTTATTTCCCTATTTCTGCTGTCACTCTTTTACTTTACTGCTTCTGTTCCTTCAACACTATCTATTGGTACTATCCTCAGCCCTTGAAGTGCTCTGGTTCTTTAGTTATCATTCAAACAAGTGTAGCCAACACTTCCAGAGGCTTAGTAAGCATCCAGAGGCTTAGTCATCTCGAGGCTAGCCTCCAAATTACTAAGCAAGTCACGTGAGACATGTGCATGACCTCTGGCAATGGCAATTTCCGAGTTTTTGATTATTTTTGGAGACTTTCCTTTTTTAGATTATAAATTTTATTGTGGCTTTTGTCATACTATACAGTTACTTCCCACGCTTCTGGAGCCTTGGAAGTGTCACTCCTGGCATAGGGAATCCCTAGACTTGTTCCCTTTGGATCTCCCTCTGCCAGGTGAGTAGTTATTGTTGTATTACCTATATATACTTTGGATTTCCCTCTGCCAGCTGTGTGACTGAGCCATAGCCTCCAGAGGTCACCCTTACAACTCAGCTCTTCTAGGCTGAGCAGCGCCAGGGTTGGTAGCTGGCCTTCTACCTCATTTTTGGACCAGTTGTTCTTCTTCATGGACACAGAAATATATAAGTCCAGTAGTGATTGCAATGCTGGCATAAAGAACATGGTGGAGCCCTCAGCTCCAGCTGGGACTCCGACTGTGAACACCACTGCTGTCAAGACCACCTCATCTGCCAGCCTTGTGAGTCCCAATGAATAAGCGGGAGCATGTGCTGACAAGGATAGTCTTTGTAAGCTGGCGTCCATGACCATGAGCTCATTGTGCAGCTTGAACGGTGTCGGGGAGAGTTCTCCTGCTTTCTTCTGAGGCTGAGGTGCCTTCTGCACCTCAGCTACTACTTCTTACTGCTCATTGTTGTAGGCCGTGTCTTAAGCCCTGAGGCGCTTTGCCTCAGCCTGCTCCTCCAGTAAAGATGGACACTTCTTCAGGGTGTTCGCAAAAGTCTTAATGGTGTTATTGTTACGCTGCTGCAGCATAACAATTTCATCTAACGCCCAGTAATGACTACCTAAGAGATGGGATTGTAACGGACTTACAGCCATAGAGCTTATTCAAATACGTATTATAATTATTATATTAAATAATTATTATATTAAATAATTATTATATTAAATAATTATTAATATTAAATAATAATTATATTATTAATTAAAACTAAAATTAAATAATTAAATACGTATTATAATCTGTATGGCTGTCTTAGGGTAAGGCAGCCAATTTTACTGTTATATGTAGTACTAGAATCGCACACCGATCTGGTTCTGCTGTGTAACCGTAAGGCTTTGTGATTATTCTTGACAATGTTTCACCTTTTTGAACCTTTTGGGTTCAATTTGAAGTACTACAAGCCATTAATTGTGATTCTAGACTGTCAGTCTAGAGAACCTTGCAAACAAAAGCAAACAGTGCATTGATTTCTTGACGCATGCACCCAAAACTACTATTTACATATAACATTGATTAGATGGATACCAATCAACCAATGGAGCTGACGTGCAATGGTGACACCATCAACCAGTCACTAGCATACCCAATAGTCATATAGGAAGACCCGGTTCATCCTGGGTAAAATGGAGAAACTCCTCTAGCAGCCTCAGAAAATGCCAGGAGGAGCTCTGTGGAGCAAAGCGTGACCCACTGCTGCATCCAGCAGTGCAGCAAAGTCAGGAGTAGTCTGGGAGACCCCAGAACAGAACACTGGGAGAGACAATACTCCCTATATGCAGCCCAGAAGGCCAGGGAGATTGCCTTAGGCCTGGAGTAACGTACAAGGACCTCCTGAAGGTCACAGATCTTCATTGTACTTCCTGGGGAAGACGTAACAATTGGAGACAAGCAGTTGGAGAGTCCCAACTGAATCCACTCCGCTGACACAGTAACAGCAAGGAGATGTCGCACCTCAGGGAACTACTGTCCCTGAACAAAAAACTCCTGTAGTGCATTGGGAAGATAAAACATCCAATGATGAAGAAGGTGAATGCATCAAGTCCACCTTGTAGGTGCAGTGCATGATGCTCTGGAACTGGTATCCTTCCATCACAAAGGATACAATGCAAGCAAGGTTGGGACTGTATGTACTTAAGCACATATGATTAATACAGGCCCAAGGTGAACATGTATCTCCAGTAGATACTATCGAATATATATTCAGATCTTAGAGCTTGAGGCACACGCCTACATGTACTGGAAAGCGAATTGAGGCTCAGCGGCCTTGACACCAAATGGCGTGAACCTGGTGCCAAATATTCTAGTCAAGGCGCAGCCCGTGCTTTCTCCGCATCTGGAGGAAGCAATAAGCAACATATACGCTCCCCAGCAACAGGGGGAGACAAAAGAACAATTTGCAACAAGATTTGCTGCAGCTCAGCACCAACAGATTTTCAGAGGTCACCAAGGACAACCTCTGTCTACAGTTGAATCGGTATCTACCATCCCAGTGATAGAGAGTCACAATGTGGACGCAGAGGAAGTGGATTCTTCACAAGTCAAAAGTGAGTCAGTGGAAAAACCTTCACTGAACAACAGAGTGCCACTGGTGGAGAAGTTTGCTGAGAGGATAGCGTATCAGCAGATGCGCAATCGAGACCTGAATTGCCAGGGACACTCTTGGATCAACAATCAGGGTATCATGTTCGATGGGATAATGCCCATCAACAAGATGCAAAGGCAATATGTCCAAAGGACAGGCCAACCAGACAGTGGGAGTGGTAACCCTTCCACTGCACCATCAAGTCGGATTCCTGATCAACAGGGATACCAAGGTGGACGAGACACGTCACCTCACTGGAATGATACAGGGAGACAGTATACAGGTCAGCAACCTGTACAAGCATTCTCCATGGTACCTCCTGCTGAAGGCAGGAATAAAATTCCTGGACTGACTGAGGCAACAAAGGTGTACAATGAAAATATGCACCAGCGCCTCAGTAGCATTATCAACAATGCTGTGTTACGCCTACCAGAGGGAATAAAACCGCAGAAAGCAGAATCAAAACATATTCACCTGTATCAGGGTGAATCCAAGTTCAGCAACTTGGAGAACTGGACGATGGATGTGTTCAACCATCTGGCAGCTTGTCAGTATGGTGGTGAGCGCCTGGATTGAGAATGAGTCTTTGTTCTTTCCAAGTTCTTGGAAGGACAAGCCAAGAACTGGTTCCAACATCATGTCTTGCACTACAATTGTGCAAGATAGCAATGGATGCTCAAGGATGTGATCCTTGAACTATACAATCGTTTTGTGAGTGCATCCACTATGCAGGATGCAAGGGAGGCGTTCATCATGACCTTCTATACCAAGAAGCTTAGAGTTCAAGGTTTCTATGACACCTTGATAGACCACACACAGAACATGTTGATTTACCCAGACAACTGGGTAATGATAGAGACATTCCTGCACGGGATACCCAATGCAATGAGAGAGTCTCTCATCTGCAATGATGGACTCTTGCCCAAAGTCAATACAGTGGAGGAATTTGTAGCGCATGCATTGCACTACAAGCAAGTCCACAAGATAGCAAAACACTTCAAGCTGCACTGCTCAAAGACTTGCCTGACAAAAAGGCCAGAACCTCAGAAGGTAGGCACCTTCTGGGCCCGTTGGAAGGAGATGATAGGTAATACAAACCCTCGGTTTGTGGTCAGGTCAGCACCAGGCCAGGAGCAATGCTTCTGGAGTGACAGCCTAGCAGATAAATGGGACCAACCGGTGCAGGACCCTGGGCAAGGACCACACCAAGATAGTGATTGTGCAAAGCAGGCTGTTGACATTGTCAAGACGTCAAATGGGCCCAAAGTCATGTTGCAAGTGTTGCATCAAAATCTATCTCAATTAGCAAGCTCCACTGTCAAATGGGGCATATCAATCACAGCAACTTACAAGAGGCTGTCCACCTCGGAATGATCACTGGCATTGAGCTTGACATGTCATCAAAACCCAAAACTTGTGAGTCATGCATCAAAGGCAAAGTGGAAGCAGGTCACCCCTTTGCGGCAAACACATGTTTTAAGTGTGGACGCCCAGGACATTACACTAACAAATGCCCAGGTGGTAGTGGAAGGCCAATGGCCAAGCCACGTGCATATGTAGGCGCAGCACACACAGCTATCCCTGATGAGGAAGGGGTAGACTCAGGTAACAAACCTGACGTTGAGCATGATGAGGTGGAGAACCTCAACAACAAAGAGGCAGAGGCTGGGAACACCTCTGAACAGGAAGAGTTGTCGGACAATGAGTATGTCAAGGTTGACGTATACGACAACAACTACTATGCCCGGAAGTCAAATTCAGAGTTCATGGGAGCTCTGACGGACTACCCGGCAAGCGCACTCAATCAACCAATCGGGGCAGCCAATGTGAAGGTGTATAAGGTGCACCTTTGCAAGGCGCCAGAAAAGCTGGCAAGGCCAGCGCTGAAGTGCGAGGACAAAGAGTGCCTTGCATCATATGTTGAAGTCAATGGCCACAAGGCATGGACCTTGTGGGACTCAGGAAGCACCACAACTGGGGTGACACCTCAGTTCTGTCAGGTGCATGACGTATATGTGAGCTAGCTGAAGGAACCACTCGTCCTTCAGCTAGGCACTGTGGGCAGCCGAGCTGCAGTCCAGTTCAGTACACAAGCGACGATTGCCTGTGCAAGATCAAGGTCCAAGGAATACTTGGACGTAGCAAACTTTGATTGCTATGATATGATTATAAATACGCCCTATATGTAGAAGCATAATGTTCTTCTTGATTTCAAGAAGAATGAGATTGTAGTGGATGGCAATGCCATCCCTGCCGTACAAGTGACCGTGGATAATGGCAATGGACAACTCTATTGACATCACACTACAGAGAAGAAGTTGCTAGTCAGACAAAACTGACTAGACGGTGGCAGAAAAGCGCCCACCGTAGAAGATGGAGAGGACAAGGAGCAAGCTTGTGTGAGCTTGCCAGCAGATAGTCCAGCACTGATGGTGCTGGAAAGTGAGGCTTTAGAG
>QLOM01000386.1:46558-60995 GCA_003313785.1 Termitomyces sp. MG148
GGGGGGAAGGCCCCAAGAAGAAGTGTAGAAAGTCTGAGGATAAGAGGCCTCTGTCAGGGGACCGGTCTCTGGACCGTGTCCAACCCTATTCTGAGCTTAGTCCAGTGATATGCCTATTCCTAGCAGATCCGACCAGCCACTTGGCCCACCCTTTCCCCTTCCATCTTGTAATAGTCAGCCTTGATGAGTCATATGCCCAGACCTTACTCAGCATCAATTATTGTTAGTCATACTCCTTTACATACCAGGGCCTGATTAGTAAACAGTATTAGTAATAGCACAGCCACCAATGTAGTATATATAGGCAGCCTGTGGGATAGAATATCCCCAGGCTGAACAATAGCAGTATTCTTCTGGCCTATCCACTGAACCAACTGTAAGCTTATCTAGCGCTGTCCGACCCTCTGTTAGCCTTGCTTGCCTCTTGCCCAACTCTTGCCTGCCTCTGTGCTCGCTCAACTCTTGCTTGCCCCTTGCATTGCTGACTCTGTGGAAGGAGTCCCACAGACGTCAAGCGTTGCCCTTACAGGTTGTTCAGCCTCCTACACTGTCCGCCCTCTTAGCCCACAGTATCCAACTCTATTCCCTACTATGTCTTCTGACTCTTGGTCTCCCTCTACCCCTATGACTTGCACTCCTACAGCGGCACCCTCTGCTCGCCCTTCCACCCTGGCCTCCGGTACGCCTCTTGTTCCTGGGATGGGCCCTGCTGAGACGCCTCACTGGACCGCCAACTGGTTCTCTATGATGCAGCAGATGCAGCTGACATTTGCCGCCCTCGAACACAGACTAGCTGCTCTAGGGAATGGGCATGTGGCCGCCGCCGCCTGAACTGCTGACAAGCATAGTAACGCTCTGGTTGCCCATTGCTCTGCTCCTCCTGGCCACTCTAAGCCCTCCGAGTCCTCCAAAACTCCTACCGCGACCCCCTCTCATAATCCCCAACGGGTCCCGTGCTCTACTTCTAATACTCCCCTGGCCATCCCTCTCGCTCGGGATCTTTCTCCTACCAACAGTAAAGTCCCTCGTTACAAATGTGCTCTGGAGCTCCCCGACTCTCTGGTTGCGTACATTGTTGGACATCAAGGGCGGGGCCTTAAACAAGCCCATGACCTGTCTGGCTCTTGGTTGGCCACCTTCTCAGTTGGTCCAGCTAGTGGTGAAGGCCGACATTTTATCACTATCTGGGGTACTGACCAGCAGATTGGTGAAGCCCTTGTTGTCTTTGGAAAGCACATCGCTAAGAAGCGTGTGCGCACACTGCAGAAGCAGCAATCTGGCAACGCTGCACCGGCAGTTGCTGTCACGACCCACCCCCGGGCCTAAGCTCTGGGCCCGGGCCACCACCACACACTCCCCGGCAAACTACTCACACAATCCCCAACTCAGGACGAACTCCACAATTACCCAACGTGGCCATCACGTCATACTCTGGCCAACCCTGGCACTTCCCCTGGACATCACCAACAAACCCCAGTGCTCTCGGACATCACCAACGACCCCTGGCAATCCCTAGCACGACAGCACGGCAATCCACGCATCACCTAACGCATCAGGCATCATCAGGCATTATTTGAAGCATCATGCATAGCCATGCACCACCCAATGCATCATGCCACGCATCATGCATCACCCTGCACATCAGTCCACGCATCATACATTGCAACGCATCAGTTCCAGCATCATGCCTCACCGCATCCTCTTGTTGCGCCATGTCCTCCCTTGCGCAGCACCACCACAACTCCCCAAGCCATGGCACCACTACCATCCGACACCTGCAGGGCTCTCTTTGTCTTCCTATGTGCTTCGGAACGCCACCCAAGCCTCAGGGGTAGGCCTCAGACCCGGAGCTGGGACCCCGGACCTTACTCGACGTGTAGTCAGTATATAAGTCCCACCGTAGCACCTAGTACAGTAGTCTTGATATTGTTCACACTTCCTGGTTTCTTTCGTATTGCTCCAGTCTTGTATATTTGTCTCGTACTTGTCTCTATCCCCATTGTCTTGTACTCATCTCTACTTGTTTTCACTATCTCTTCTCAATCTATTTGTCTTTTCCCAACTCCGTCCACTCAGTTCTCTTCCGTTTCTTCTCATTAGTCTCCCGGTTTCCCCGGCCTTCAGCCTAATCAGCCCAGCTCTGCCAGAGCTTGGCTCCACAACCATTCAACTTTGAAATGTTGTCCATGCAATCACTCTTCACGCCATTCCTATAACACAGCTGCTGGCACATCCGCAGCTCCACTGATTATCCTGGAACCCCCTTGTCCACTTACTTGCCCCCGGCGCTCACTCTCCGCTTGCGCCCCACATCCTTCGCCCCAGCACACTTCACCCAGCAAAATCTCAACCCCGGCATGCTCCCCCATGCCCCGGCATATCTCATCTCCTCAGTAGGCCTCTGTTGTGTCCGTAACCCCTTGAGTCCGCTCTGTAAGGCCTCGCCCAGACTTGCTGAGCCCCCAGGTTAGCGGAACCTGACAGTTGCTGTGTCGGCCCCTTTTAGAGAACCCGCCTTGTCCACCCCAAAACCCTCTACTCAGTCTGCACCGCCTCCTCCTCTTATGGCCTCTATGCATGACTCTACCACAGACTTCCAAGAACCTGCTGATTGGGATGATCCGTCTCCTATGCAAGTCTTGGTAGCACCTTCACTGCCCACCAGCTTGCCTATGGCCCTTTCTACTCCAACTCCAGCTCTGTCATCCTCCATGGTCATCAACTACGCCTTTGGGCATTATGCTCGGGGCACTTCTGAGGCACCTCTGTGCGGCACTAACACTGCTCAACGCTCTCACCCGACCCGGGGAAGGTAAACACTGTTTGTTGAGGCAACAAACCTAAAGGAGGGGCTGATGTCAGGGGACCAATCTCTGGACCGTGTCCAACTCTATTCTAAGCTTAGTCCTATGATACGCCTATTTCTAGCAGATCCGACCAGCTGCTTGGCCCACCCTTTCCCCTTCTGTCTTGTAATAGTCAGCCTTGATGAGTCATATGCCCGGACCTTACTCAGCATTGATTATTGTTAGTCATACTCCTTTACATACCAGGGCCTGGTTAGTAAACAGTATTAGTAATAGCATAGCCACCAATGTAGTATATATAGGCAGCCTGTGGGATAGAATATCCCCAGGCTGAACAATAGCAGTGTTCTTCTAGCCTATCCACTGAACCAACCATAAGCTTATCTAGCGCCGTCTGACCCTCTGTTAGTCTTGCTTGCCTCTTGCCCGACTCTTGCCCGCCTCTGCACTTGCTCGACTCTCGCTTGCCCCTTGCATTGCTGACTCTGTGGAAGGAGTTCCGCAGACGTCAAGTGTTGCCCTTATACTTTACTCTTTGGGACCCTCATCGATACGGACAGGGAAAGCGGACCTTAGATGAGTACATTAAGTCCTTCCAAGCTCTGGTTGAACAGGCTGGCTATCTAAACGGTCTTCAGCTCTGTCTCACCTTCCAAAATGGCCTCCTCCCCTCTCTCATGGATCAGATTGACAGCATGGCCAAAGGACAACCTGACAACACATGTATTGAGTCTTAGTATCAGGTAGCACACAACTAGTGGCAGCTCATGGAGTTAAGGTGTGAGCTCTACTGAGGAACTACCTCTTGTTCTGCCTCACATGTACCTTTACCTGCTTATCCTCCCATCCAACCCTCCTTCCCATTTTGCACTCCAGCCCCAGCTCAGGTACCTGCCACACGTCCTCTCCCTTTAGAAGTCCCCATGGACGTCAATGCCTCTCGCCAACGCTCATCTCTTCCTCTTCTCTGTTGTCACTGTGGAAAGCCTGGTCACCTTGTTCGGTATTGCCCTCAGGGGTTGGAAGTATGCTATCTCTCAGCCTTAGAGCAGGAAGAGCGCCTTCTCCAGCTCCTGGCTGCTAGAGATGCTGAGGGAAACCCTTCCCCAGATGCACAGATTGAAGCAGAACCTTTGGATAAGTCCATGGGTCCTGTGGAGACTGTAGTGGAACCTTTGGATGAGTCCTTAGGTTCTACAGGGGAGGGTTTTCAGTAGGACGACGGATGAGTTGTATGCCTCCGCCGCCTGGCACTAATCAGTTTGCATGTCTACCAGTAGAATCTTCCAATATATCTCTCCCTGTCAATGATTCTCTGGTTGAAACTGTAAGCGCCCCCTCCGATGTACAAAATACCCCCTTGGTTAAGGCCTCAGCTGAGACCTCTCCTCCTCCTCCTTCTGTCCAACGCCCACGTGTCCTAGCTTGGGAACAACACCTCCCTCACCGCTATGTTGTTGCCTCCACTCCCTCTCCTAACTCTCTGCGTCTCAATGTAGAGATTGAGACAACTGACACTCAGCAGACTCGGAGCGTTGTAGCTCTTCTGGACAGTGGTGCTACTGGACTCTTCCTTGATACTCACTATGTAGAACAACACCAACTCACTACTTGGCCTCTCTCTTGTCCCATTCCAGTCTATAACATTGATGGTACACTCAACAAAGCTGGATCCATCCGCTCGGTGGTGGATTTAGTCCTTTGTTACCAGACTCATTCTAAGTGTGCTGTCTTTGTGGTTACCAGCCTAGGGAAGCAGGACATGATACTTGGATTCTCCTGGCTACGTGACCACAACCCTGAAATTGACTGGGCCAAGGGTAAAGTGAGTATGAGCCACTGCCCCCAACGGTGTTCTACATGTGCCAAGGAGATTAGAGAGGAGCGTAGAGCCTCAGTCCATGAGTGCACTGCTATATGTGCTTGCCGAGTTGGACACCTCCCCTTTGCAGACCTTGACCTACTAGATCCTCCTCCCTTGGTGTTCTCTTATAGAGAGGCCCTCTATGAGGACATTCAAGGTGTAGTGAGTGAAGCCCAGATGGAAGATGAATGTGAGGGTGATTTGTGTGTGCTCCTGACTCAGAGTCTCCGGACAAGGCCATTGAAACAGGTGATAGGATTTATGCAACTACTTTACAACCTCCCCCAACTGTAGCAGAGATTAGAGTTAGCCAAACTACTTCCCAGCGGCTAGCTCAGGCTTTTGCCACTAACTTTGGTCCTAAGTTGTTCCAGGATGCAGTTCCTCATCACTTGCAAGACTTTGAGGATGTTTTCTCTAAGGCATCATTTGACTCCCTGCCAGAGCGCAAGCAGTGGGACCATGCTATTGAGCTCACACCAATGCTGAGCCCTCCAGCTGCAAGGTCTATCCTCTCTCTCCTCGAGAACAGGATGAGCTTGATGCCTTCTTGCAGGAGGATTTAGATTCTGGTCGCATCCGTCCCTCAAAGTCTCCAATGGCCTCCCCAGTCTTCTTTATTAAGAAGAAGGATGGTTCTCTACATCTGGTTCAAGACTATCGAGTTTTGAATGCGATGACTGTGAAGAATTGCTACCCCTTACCACTCATTTCAGAGCTTGTCAACAACCTCCGAGGTGCGCACTATTTCACCAAGTTGGATGTCTGCTGGGGCTACAACAATGTGCTCATCAAAGAAGGTGATGAGTAGAAGGCAGCGTTCCAAACAAATTGTGGACTCTTTGAACCTCTGGTGATGTTCTTTGGCCTTACTAATAGCCCAGCCACCTTCCAGACCATGATGAACAACATCTTCCGAGACCTTATAGCGGAGGGTGTTGTATGTGTATATCTTGATGATATCCTCATCTATACCAAGACTTTAGAGGAGCATCGTTGGATTACATGCATTGTGCTGGAACGTCTCTGCCAACACTAGCTCTATCTCAAGCCAGAGAAGTGTGAATTTGAGCAGACCAAGGTTGAATATCTTGGACTGATCATTTCCCATGGAATGGCTGAGACGGACCCAGTCAAAGTGGCTGGTGTGGCAGAGTGGCCGGAGCCCAAGAACAAGAAGGAGGTTCAGGCCTTCCTGGGCTTCACCAACTTCTACCAGAGGTTCATTCAGGATTTCTCACACCATGCCCGGCCCCTCTTTGATCTCACCACTAAGGACACTCCTTGGCACTGGGATGTGGCACAGCTAA
Source organism: Termitomyces sp. MG148 (assembly GCA_003313785.1). Lineage (NCBI taxonomy): Eukaryota > Fungi > Basidiomycota > Agaricomycetes > Agaricales > Lyophyllaceae > Termitomyces > Termitomyces sp. MG148. Next base: position 52,540 of record QLOM01000386.1, read on the forward strand.
TGATGCAAAATGTAGGGTTTGTTGAACTAATCAGAGGAACTCTAATCAGTGTAGACAGCTAAACTTTACTTTCGTGAGTTTCATGGGGCTATGACACAGAAAATAACACTTGTAATGAAGTTGTAATGGTTTTTGTAGTTTTAGTTTATTATTATAATGAACTGAAGTAGTTCACAATATAAATGGTCTCTAAAAAGATACCAAAAAGCGACCCTAATAAAGTCAACTAAATGATAGGCCTAAGTAGTCACACTCCCTGGGAACCCCGAGCCACACAAATGGTTTATTCACTAGATTAACAAAGTTCAAGCTTTAATTTGAGCAGACTTAGTTCACACAAATGTAGGTAATAAGCTTTATTAAAGCTGGTCTGAAGTACTTTACTGATTAGCCTAAGTAGTCCACTCCCTGGAGACCCCGAGCTGCATAGGTATTTCCTTAGCTGGGTCCCCCTTTTCTTCTCCTATTTATATCCCTTCAAATGCGCACAGACCATGCGTGATTTTGCGTGTCAGTGGCTTCCTATTGGTCCGGGTATAGGCTAAAGTTTGAGCCATCTGGGTGCTAATTCAATAAAATTTACTGAATTGACAGTTTTTGCTCCAGCAGCCGGTTTCAGGCTATTTCTGGCCTCCGGTTTCCGCATTTCCATCATCCAGGACCTGCTAAGGGTCCTTCCGTTGTATCTGCGCAGTTCTGGGGAGTCCAGAGGTACCCAGGGGGGCAGGATAGCACTATAATTGAGTGCTGTAGGGCTCCATGAAGGAAAGTCACAAAGGTTTGATGGAATTGATGCGCTGATTGCAGATTGTGATCCGGGATCTTTGATTGATTGCATCAATCCTTAATTTAGACTGATTTTGGTATTCAGATCTTGATCTGAGATTAGATAGCTATCAATCTAATCTATTTTGATGGCTGCCGAGTGCTGTGCTATTTTCAGCTTTATCTTTGATTGTGGATCTCTCTGTGATTGAATCAGCTTCTTTTGGCACAGCCACAGCTTGCTTATCATTCCCATCAAGATTGTACTCCGGATCATCAATGATTGATTGATGGAAGCCTCAGCTATCACCAATCCATCACTACTTGAAGGTTTGTCTATAACTCAACAAATTATGCACCGTTTGACTTTGTTTGACTAGTTTCAGACTTGTTGGGAGGCGGGGAACACTACAGTATGTCCAGCCTACAGGTTTGGGCTGTCTAGTATGTCTGGCTTACAGTTTTCAGCCTTGTTTTTAGACATATTATGTATATTTTTGTCTTATACCGTATAATGTTACTGGTTTCAGTGTTCCGCAACGGCGAGCCGCCGCATCACTAACTGCCTTTGATGCCCTCAAATAGGCAGTCACTTCAAAGCCTGTCCTCCTATTTCCAGATGATGACTCTCCCTTCTGGGTGGAAGCCAATAGCTCAGATTTTGCTACTGGAGCCATCCTCTCTCAGCAGTCAAAGAAGGACGGTAAGTGGCATCCTGTGGCCTTCTACTCCAGGAGTCTCAATGCCATGGAGCACAATTATGAGATCCATGACAAGGAGATGTTGGCTATCATTTGGTCATTTGAGGAGTTGTGATATTTCCTTGAGGGTGCTAGGCATAAGTTTGAGGTGTGGACTTGCTCTAGCCCTGCATGTGTAGAAGAGAGCTAGAGTGAAGTCAGTTCGCACTGATGAGTGGTCTTTGGAGAATGGTCTTCTCACCTTCCAGGGGCACATTTATGTATCCAACCTACTTGACCTCTGGAGGCGGATGGTCGAGCAGCATCATGATTTTTGGATTGCAGACCATCCTGGCAGGTGGAAGACACTGGAACTGGTTTCTTGGAATTACTGGTGGCCTCAAATATCATGGTATATTGGCTCTTACACCTCCACCTGTGACCTCTGCCTTCAAACTAAACCTTGTTGTCAGCCTCCCATGGGACAACTTCATCCTTTGTCTATTCCAGCTGAGCGTTGGAGCATGGCTTCAGTAGACTTCATTGTCAAATTATTAGATGCTCATGGATATGATGCAATCATGGTAGTAGTAGATCTCTGTGGCAAGCGTGCTCACTTCATTCCAACACATATCACTTGCTCTGCTATGGGTGCTGCTAACCTGTACCGGAAGCATGTCTGGAAACTCCATGGACTGTCTGATGCCTACGTCTCAGACCATGGACCTCAGTTTGTGGCAGAGTTTACTATTGTCTGCTCCATGTTAAACTCCACACCTCCACTGCCTGCCACCCCCAGTCCAATGGCCAGACTGAATGTGTCAAACAAGAGCTGGAACGGTGATGATGCCCAAAAGTCGCTAAGTACTGTCAAGGGTAAACGGTACCTAGCTACTGTGAAAGGTAATGCGTTGGGCGGTCGCTAGTTGAGAGGGAGTCCGGGCAGGGTCCCAGAGACTTAGTTTGTTTAAGGAAAATTTAGTAAAGGAAGAAAGGTGCTTAGCGATCCAAGCCATGTCACCTGCGAGGCGCTAGGGTGCCAATAGTCGGCAAGGACTTGGCGACGTAACATAGTCGAAGTGTGCTCATATAGCACCTAGACAGTTGGCAAGACTGGCGAAGAAGCGGCAAGCTTAGCGTAGTCGGTAAAAACAGTAAGTTCCTTGGCGACTTCGAGGAACTTAGTGCACGCAAGTTGAGATCTGAACTGTCGGGATGGAATTTGATGATGCTAAGACAAAATATGTACAGTATTTATAGGCGCTAAGTCGCTGTGTTAATTAAACTATAAGTCGCTAAGTAACAAAATGGGGAACGAATTATGACAAGAAGAATAGAATGTGAAATAGCCAACCCACGGCGTCTATCAGTCGGCAAGCGCTAAGTCACCAAGTGAGCACTGAAAGCAGTCAAATAAACGGTGACTATCCTGGGGTCTGAAACCATTGAGGGGGACTGGCGTCGCCAAAGTTGCTAAGCGTTGCTAAAGGTAAGCGTCGCTAACCGCTAGGCACCGGGGCTGAAGAAGTGGCGACCTGCTGATAGCTGTCGGCAAGTCGTTAAACGCGTAATCTTATAAGGCGCCGGCTATCATTGATCGGTGATCTGTTATTGAGTCCGAGGTCAGGTGTGTGGTCCGTGCATTAACAGTCAGGTGAGCGAGTCCCGTGGTCCAGAAGTCCCGTGCGCTAAACATCCCGTGGTCGCCTAGTCATGTGTCGTTCACGTCGCGCCTGGTCGCCTGAGTGAGCCGCCAAACTGCTATCAACAAAAGTCACTAATTATAGCTTTGCTGCGCTGAGCCCGGCCCAGGTCTTATCAACGGTATCTTCGGCTTTTCTGCAATGAACAACAGGATGACTGGGACAACCTATTACCAGAGGCTGAGTTTCAATACAACAACCATGTACATGCTGCCACCCAGATGTCTCCCTTCCTTCTGGACACAGGTTGACACCCTTGGATGGATTTGAGCCTCAGGGACAACCTTCAGAAAATGAAGCTGTTAATGAGTTCCTAGATCGGATGAAGACAGCCTAAGAGGAAGCTAAGGCAGCCTTAACTAAGGCAAAGGATGACATGGCCCGCTATTATGATCGTGGATGAACTCCAGCTCCCAAGTACAAGCCTGGAGATTGAGTCTATTTGGATGCCTCTGATATCGCTACTATTCAACCTTCTCAGAAGCTCTCTCATTGTTATCTAGGACCCTTTTCTATAGTAAAGCAGGTAGGCTCACTAGCCTATTGACTCAAACTACCTAGTGGAATGAGCCGACTCCATCCGGTCTTCAATATGGTAAAGCTCTCTCCTGCACCAGATGATCCAATTCTAGGCTGACATCCACAGCCACCATCACCTCCAGTTCTGGTAGACAATAGAGAAGAGTATAAAGTGGAATGGATCCTAGACAGCTGACTCTTCAGAAATAAGCTTCAATTCAAGGTCAAGTAGAAGGGCTATGGAATTGAAGACATCTCTTGGGAGCCACAAGAAAACGTCCATGCTCCTGTCTTTGTCCAGGAATTTTATCAACAGCACCCCAATGCTCTCCAGGCAATCAGAGGCATCTACTCCCTTTCCAAGGTTGACCAGGCTGTCCAAAATTACTTCTACCCAGCATGTTGAGATGCTGCACTCTAGAGGGGGGGTGATGTTAGGGGACTCCTCATTTCTCCCTTCTTTCACTCCTTATTCCTTCATTCTTCCTCTATTTATTTCCTTATTTCTGCTGTCACTCTTTTACTTTACTGCTTCTATTCTTTCAACACTATCTATTAGTACTATTCTCAGCCCTTGAGGTGCTCTGGTTCTTTAGTTATCATTCAAACAAGTGTAGCCAATGCTTCCAGAAGCTTAGTAAGCATCCAGAGGCTTAGTCATCTCAAGGCTAGCCTCCAAATTACTAAGCAAGTCACATGAGACATGTGCATGACCTCTGGCAATGGCATTTTCCGGGTTTTTGATTATTTTCGGAGATTTTCCTTTTTTAGATTATAAATTTTATTGTGGCTTTTGTCATGCTATACAGTTACTTCCCACGCTTCTGGAGCCTTGGAAGCGTCACTCCTGGCATAGGGAATCCCTAGACTTGTTCTCTTTGGATTTCTCTCTGCCAAGTGAGTAGTTATGGTTGTATTACCTATATATATTCTAATATACTTTGGATTTCTCTCAGCCAGCTGTGTGACTGAGCCATAGCCTCCAGAGGTTGCCCTTACAGAGGCTGCCTATATATACTACATTGATGGCTGTGCTATTACTAATACTGTTTACTAATCGGGCCCTGGTATGTAAAGGAGTATGACTAACAATAATCAATGCTGAGTAAGGTCTGGGCATATGACTCATCAAGGCTGACTACTACAAGATGGAAGGGGAAAGGGTGGGCCAAGTGGCCGGTCAGATCAGAAGAGGAAGAGGAGGAGGAGATTCTCAGGCAGCAGTAGGTGCCAGTAGCCAACTAGCAACTTCAGTTGGCACAGGTATCAGAAATGTCTTCTGGCAACAGGGATCACAAGCAAGAGGAGCATCCCTTCCCAGTTGCTAGAGTAGACACCTGCTGGACTCTGTTACTGACTGTTCAAGTTACCAGTGCTGACTTTGAGTGGGTGGATGAGGAACTTTCTTACTCAGTGACAAGTCTATGGTTGCCCAAGGAACTCCAGCACTTCATGGGCCATGTGGCAGGGATAGAGGTGGTAATAGCATGAAAACTGAGAGCAATGAATGCAGAGATAGCAGGGATGAGAATGAGGAAGGACGCTAGTATAGTGTTCATATCTTGAGGTGGTATCAGGAGAACTATGAGGAGGCACTAGCAAGACAAGAGTGCAACAATGTCTAGAAGAAGGACCTCATGTCACTCCGCCCCTTCATCTTCCCTGCCAACTGCAACCAGGCCTAGTGCCCGTTGAAAATTATAATTAGTATTTTTGTACAGGGCTTAAGATCCATGAATAGCAGGTTCAAAAAATGTAATATAAGATTTCTTTTTGGACTAAAATAGTGTGAAGTAAGAAACAATAGTAAGCAAGTCTGTGTGTATTGTAAGGGAAAATGTTTTCAATGACTTAGAACATAAAAGATTTAGCAAATGTGATTATATAGTGGCTTGGGGTCTTAAGAAAATGCTCAGTAAATCATCATAGCAGAAACTCCTTGTGTAGAGTTGCGCAAGGCGCTAGACAACAATAAAAGTTGCTAGCACTACATCTTGAAGTAAAGTAAAAAGTCTGTATAGAAGAGTAATAACATAAGTGAAAAAGAAAGAGAGTCAGTAAGAATCCCTAGACTTGTTCTCTTTGGATTTTCCTCTGCCAGGTGAGTAGTTATGGTTGTATTACCTATATATACTTTGGATTTCCCTCTGCCAGCTGTGTGACTGAGCCATAGCCGGTTGCCCTTACATGGTCCTCCTCTCACAGCTCACTGTTTGAACTGACAAAGCTAGCATTGATGAACTTTCCTGCTCTCCTAGCAACAGATTACCCGACAACCTTGTGTTGACACGTGCAAACCCCAATGGTGGTTCCACTGTGCAACCCGTCAAGACGGTCCCCTTGTACAAATACTTGGGGGTCGCCTTTGATTCCAAGCTGTGGTGGACTGCACACCACCAGAAGGTAACTGCACGGGCCACTTAGTGGTTGCTTCAGGTAATGTGTCTGTCGCATGTATCAGGAAGAATGCCTCTCCATTGGATGCGCCAACTTTACAACATTGTCGCCATCCCAGCCATTACCTATGCTGCAAACGTATGGTACACAGCTCTACACAATGTGCCCTCAGGCGCAAAGATGCTTGGTTCGGTAGCAGTCACCAAGAAATTGATCCCCTCTCAGCGCTGCGCAGCCAGAGCCATCACTGGCGCCCTCAGCACCACAGCAGGCGATGTCCTTGATGCACATGCATTCCTGCTTCCAGTCGACCTCCTGTTCAGGAAGGTCTTATACAAAGCAGCGGTGCGTATCTTGTCCCTTCCCTCCACCCACCCCTTCTGTCAGGTTCTGCTGACCTGGAGGCTCAGCAAGTCTGGGCGAGGCCTTACAAAGCGGACTCAAGGGGTTACGGACACAACAGAGGCCTACCGGGGTAGATGGGATATGCTGGGGCATGGGGGAGCGTGCCAGGGTTGGGGTTTTGCTGAGTGAAGTGCGCCGGGGCATGGGAAGTGGGGCGCAAGTGGGGAGCGAGCGCCAGGAGTGAGCAAGTGGACAAGGGGGTTCCAGGACGATCAGTGGAGCTGCTGATGTGCCGGCGGCTGGGTCACAGGAATGGCATGAAGAGTGATCACGCGGACAAGGTTTTAAAGTTGAATGGTTGCGGAGCTAAACTCTGGCAGGGCTGGGCCGATTAGGCTGAAGGCCGGAGAAACCGGAAGACTGATGAGAAGAAATGGAAGAGAACTGAGTGGATGGAGTTGGGAAAAGACGAATAGATTGAGAAGAGATAGTGAAGACAAGTAGAGACAAGTATGAAACAATGGAGATAGAGACAAGTACGAGACAAATATACAAGACCGGAGCGATATGAGAGAAAACTGGAAAGTGTGGGCAATATCAAGACTACTGCGGAGTCTGCCGGTGATGTCTGGGGGGGTGCATCAGGGTCGGCTGGGGTATGACGTGATGGCCATGTTGGGTAATTGTGGAGTTTGTCCCGAGTTGGAGTCGTGCAAGAGGTGTTTGCCAGGGAGTGTGTGGGGTGGTCCAGGCCCAGGCTCAGGCCCAGGGATGAGTCGTGACACCCTCTACCCCGTCACTTGCAGAGCAGCTGGGCGCTTTGTAGCCCGGCACCGCTCCCTGCTACACTTTCTCTTCTTCACCACTAGTATAGTCTTGAAGCACATCAAAACCGTACAGCCAGTACGACGATGTCCCAATTACTTACCCTCCTTTTCACCAATAGTAGCAGGCGACAGAGACTCTGCCCTGGCTCAAGCTGGTGATGCTTTCGCCGCCATACCAGTGGCTGTCTACTGTGATGGCTTAGGCTTTGAGGATGGCATTGGTGCTTCGGTGGTACTTTACGTCAAAGGAGTCGAAACCCAGCACCTATGCTACCACCTTGGTAGCAAGACCCAACACACCGTCTACGAGGCAGAAATAGTGGGTATCCTGCTTGCCCTTCACATGCTGACTCTTTTAGTCTGCACCCTCTCTGCACAAGCCATAGTTGGCAGTGACAGTCAAGCAACAATAAAAGCCCTCAGTAACCAACAATCTCACCCTTCTCATTACCTACTAGATCACGTACACACGGCTGCAGAACGACTACAAGTAAAACATGACTACCACAACCATGCCCTGGAACGACAACATGCCATCTGAGCTGGCTCCTCCTGGACCGACAAAACATGCAAGGCTGTTGATGTACAACTACACTAGACACCTGGCCATGAAGGCTTCAAACCCAATGAATGTGCTGACAAACTCACAAAGCGCGCATCCAGAAGCCACTCCAGCGACACCAAATCACTCCCACCCCTCTTTTGCCACAATCCACTTCCACACAGCATTACAGCTACTCACCAGACAGCCCTGGAGAATTTGGTCTCAGACTGGGAGAAGAGATGGAAACAATCCCCAAGATATGCCGACTTACATGCCGTTGACCAAACGCTTGACTGTCACCAATTGGCCATTCTTACCCAGCTGCACACCCGCCACATCCCGCTCAACCACCACTTCCAGATCAAGCGCTCTGAGACCCCAGTCTGCCTCCACTGTGGCAATTTTGTTGTCAAGACGGTCCGCCACCTCCTCATCGACTGCAGGCAATACCAATTCAAAAGACACCGCTACCTCTGACATAAACTACGATGCAAAGCTAAGTCCAGTTCATAGACACCACCAAGCAACTGGCCAAACGCAAACCACCTAAACCCCGGCTGCCAGCCCCCTTGGGCTCCCCACTCACCCACACTTAAAAACAAACTCTCCAACCCTAATTTTGGCTCCAGCGCATCACCTCAACCCAACCCCATCCCAGTTCCTTCCCCAGGTTGAG
>QLOM01000387.1:0-22508 GCA_003313785.1 Termitomyces sp. MG148
AGCCCCAGAACTATCAGTAATACTCTAACCAAGTACTACAGTGGAACGTGAGGAGTTGGTAGAGGAGGGAGGAGAGTTGCTAGAGGGGCGTCGGGTCAGCAAGGGGCTGGCTCTCCTCTGGGCTCTTTTAGGGAGGCCAAGCACCTCTATGTTCGGTTCACTTCAGCGGAACGTGAGCTATCTGGTCCTTCCTTTGATTGTTTAGTGGCTACACAATTAGCAGAGTTAGACCCTGAGTTCTTCCACTGGCAGAGGCCGTCCCCTGTTGCTGGGCCTAGCAGGACGCAGTAAGTAGTACCTGGTTGCTTACAAAGTCGGTAACTGATCTTGCTTTGTTAGGCACACCCCTTCTCCCCCAGTCGCTAGCGACTTGGTGGAGGTTGCTTTCCACCTGGCTGAGACCCAGCCTCCTAGCGCTGGTGACCTGGGAGATGGTGTCAAGGAAGGAAAGGAGGAGATGGAGGAAGAAGAAGGAGAGGAGGAGGTAAGACTCCTCTCCAGGCATTGGGTGTCACTAACCGATCATCGTGCTCAGCTGGCGACCGCTCATGACATGTTCTCTGGTGATGAGGACTATGAACAGGTTGAACGTCCTGCACCAGTTGCTAGGATGGACTTGCGTTGGACACCCCTTCCCACTTCTCAAGTGACAGGTGGCAATTTCGACTGGCTAGATGAAGAACTCCTTTACCCTATTACCGGCATGAGGTTGCCAAAGGAATTGGCATGGTTCATGGAGTGAGCTGCTGGGATGGAGTCAGTAATGGCATGGGAGATGAGGGCGGTAGACAACAAGATGGCGGGGATGAGGATGAGGTGGAGGACGCTTGGACGCAGCATCGCTATCTTGAGGTGGTACCAGTAGGACTGCTAGGAGGCATTAGCTTGGCAAGAGCGCAACAATGTCCAGGCTAAAGATCTCTTCCTGCTCCCACCCTTCTCCTTTCCCACTGACCGTGACCAGGCCTAGTCGCTAGCACCTGTAAAAATTTTGAACATTTAGTATTGTCATACATAGATGGACTTGTAGTAGTGGCAACAAAAATGTAATATAACGATTTTGAGACTTGCAATTTGGGTGCAGTAAGGAAACAGTAGTAAGAAAGTCTGTGTGTATAGTAAGGGAACATGTATTTTGAAGGACTTGTAAAAAGAAAAGACTTAGCAAAAGTGGTGTTTTAGCAACTTGGGCTTTTTAAGAGAATGCTCAGTAGATCATCATGGCAAAAAACCCTTGTGAGGAGTTGCACAAAGTGCCTGGCGGCAATCAAAGCTGCTAGCGCTGCATCTTGAGGTAAAGTAAAAAGAAACATCTGTATAGTAAAAACAAATAAGTAAGGAACAAGAAAGAGAGTTGGTAAGAAAAGTAAACGGTATTTTAGTCTTCTTCTTCTTCAGGCAGCAAGTCATCATCATCCAATAGGTTGGTTTCTTCAAGTTCTCTGAGCTTGGCGGTATCAATGTCCAGCGCCTCAAGCGGTAAGGATATTTGGTCATGTGCGAGATAAGGGAGTAGTCAGAAGGCAGCAACTGGTCTGTGCAGTACTGACCCATCTAGTTCACAAAGGACGTAAGCGCCTCCACGGTTACAAGAAATAACTACCAATGGTCCCAAGTAGCAAGGGCACATTTTCTTGTTGTGGGTGGTCTCTATCTTGGAGTTCCTCATGAGCACTAGCAACCCGTGACCAAAGTTGTAGTCTTTGATGGTAGCGCTGTGGTCTGTTTCAAACCTTAGCGCTGCTTTTTGTCAGGCACTAAAGACTGTTTCATGTAAGCACACTAAGTCTTCATTTTGTCATTGTAAGTTGATGGCACATCGGGCAATGAGGTTGGTAGTGGACAGTAGAGAGTTGGGTGTGGGTTGCAAGTATGTTGCTTCAATGATGTTGGCAGGCAATAAGGGGTGGGTGCCAGTCGCTGCATAGTAAGGTGAGCAGCCCATGCACTTATGTATAGTTACCCTTTCCGACCAGAAGACAGAGTAGGTTGCTTTGCTCCATTGAGACTCGTTGCCATTTACCACCTTGAAGAGAGCCTGGTGCACGTCAAAGTGAGGGCGCTCCACAAGACCATTAGTGTGCTTGTTGTAACCAGAGATTTGTATGTGGTGGATGTTGTACTTCTTGGCAAGGTAGGTTAGCGCTTTTATGATGGGGGTGCCATTGTCAGTAACTATTTCTCTTAGTGCACCCCAGTGGCAGATGACGTCTTCAAACAACCACTTAGCTATAGTGTCGGTGTTTTTCCGTTGGAGCATTCTAAATTCAGGCCAGTGCACTAGCGAGCAGCAACCTTGGATGATGTACTTGTAGCGACCCAACTTAGGCATGTGCATCATGTCAATATAAATCTTGCTGAAGAGAGGCGCTGGCATAGCGACCGTCAGTGGGATGAGCAACTGGCGAGTTTGCTGGATCTGGCAGAGGTGGCAAGTTTTTACATACTAAGCAACGTCAGCTTGCACGTGAGGCCATCAGAAACGTTCCAGTAGTATGGCATGTGTAGCATATAGTCCCCTGTGGCCTAAGGCATCATGCATGGCGTGTAAGATTCGAAGTCAGTCGCTAGGCTGCACCACAAGTATGTGTGCACCATCTTTGTTGCGTTGCCAGAGTTGATTGTTGCTGATGAAGAACTTGGTGGCATATTGAATGAAAGTGGCGTACTTGTTGTTGCTAAGATGATCAGGTCACTTAAGCAAGTTCAACCAGTCTTTTATGGTGTCTAGGTGGACATTGTCTGCTTGAGCCTTAGCGCTCCTGGATACTGAGTCATAAGCAAGGTTGGTGCTGTTTTCTCTGAGGGGCTGGGGTTCTTCAACTCTTTTGATAGTTGGCAACTCGTTGGTAATGTTAGCGGTAAAGAACGTGAGAGGGGCAGTAAAGGGAGTTGGTTGGTAAGGAATGATTGGGTGCAGAAAAGTGCTTGTGGATTGGTCGCTATGGAGGAGACGGACAGGGAGCTGTATAAGGTGCATGAATCCATGGAGTCGGTCTATCCAGTTGCTAAAGACGTTGTTGTGGCTTTGGTTGGGAAGAGGGTCAGTAGGCTGGAAGGGTCATTGGAAAAGACCATCAGGTCCATGAAAGGTGCCTTTGACATGTACCAGCTCAAAGTGGAAGATGAGGATAGCGACTATTCAGCGATTCATGCTGGCAGAGGGCTGTATGTTAGGGTTCTGTAGCATACCTTTGATGTACCTAGCATCTACTTCCACAATAAGGTTTTGTACACCAATATGATACATCCTTAGCATCTGAAAGGCTTTAAAGAGACCATAGAGCTCCAGTTTGGCTTGGCTGTAGTGCGATTCCCTGTTGTTTAGCATGATTGACCCAAAGCGGTTGTAGCGCCTCTGTTTTCAATTGTTGCTAAGGCATTGGCACAAGAAGAAACCGACGGCAATGTAGGAGGTGTCAACCACCAGTATGACAGGGTCTGGCAACTGGTAGTTGATGGAAACAAGGGGCTGAGCTTCATGTAGTGCTTTTACTAAGTCTTGCTGGGTGGCAACTTGCTCTGGTCCGAATTCAAAGGGGGCGTTAGCATGTGTGAGTTGGGTAAGATGGTGGGCATGGTGGGCAAAGTTCTTGATGAAGATGCAGAGGACACCAACAGCCTCTAGGAAGGCGCATACCTCTGAAAGATTGTGGCATACATCCTAGTGATCCAACAGGGCTAAGCGCGACTCATTGGGAATGTGACTGCTAGGCGTGCAGATGTGGCCAAGGATCTTGAAGCATGGGGCACAGAGTACCAGCTTGTGTCCAGAAAATGTACCGCCACTGTATTTCATGCGCTGGAGGATGCGGTTAAGTAGCTGGAAAAAGTCCCATAGTGCTAAGCGGATGCCAGGGTTGTCAGAGTGAGTCGCTGAGAGGCCATCTATGAGTCACCAGTCTTTGAGACCCTTAGCATCTACGTCGTCAATGAAACTTTGTACATGTTTGAGGATCTTGGATTGCAGGATATAGTTAACATTGTCATGGAAAATAGGTACTGAATTTGTCCAACCCATTGGCAAGGTGACTAGCCGCAAGGTGCCAAAGGGTGTCTGGAAAGTGGTGAGGTCGCAAGAAGAGGGATGGATGAGTCGCTCATCATAGCTGACATAGGAGTCAAGGGTGGTGCCACAGATCCACCCAGCAAAGGACTTGGCAATGTGGTTGGGAAAGGGTGGGACACCAGAGTGTCGTATTGTGACCCTATTTAGCGGCTCAAGACTGTAAACAATACAGAGGTTACCATTCTTTTTGAGGACACAGAACCAGCAGGAGCGGTAAGCACTATTGGAGGGCTTGTAGACACCAGCTTTGATCTTGCTGCGTACAATCTGACAGACTTCAGCTTCAAACCCAGGCAGTATGGGTTGGTTGTGTTCAGTCCAGGGTACGTGAGAGATGGTCAGTATGACGACAGGTGGGAAGAAGTCGGTATGGAAGCTACCTCGCTCAGAGTCCTCCCAGGTGAATGCTTGATTCTGTTTGGACATGAGGTTGGTAAGGACGTTTAATTCGGAAGTGGTGAGGAAGCCAGTATTGTAGTCGCTAACAAACTGTTTCTGGCGCTCCTCAGTAAAGCGACCTGTTGGTTTAAATGGTGGCAGGTTCAAGGTCAATGTGGGCATGTTGGCAAGCAGGTTGCCAATGATATTTTGTTCAATTCAAAAGTCCTCAGAGACAGTGCTGGCGACAGGTTTGATTTTGGCTTATACTTCTTTTTGACCTGTACACCTTTGCATTTAGTAGCATTAGCGGTGGTAAAGATGGAGGCTGTAGGTAGTGTAAGTGATGAGTTGCTAGCGCCAGCGCTAGCTTTGGAAAGTCCAAGAATGGCTGGTTGGGAAGAATTGGGTAATATGTATCAGAGGAGGTGAATTTAGCAAAATGGTCAGAAGTGGTAAGGTACAGGTAGGCAAGAGAGGAGTTGGTAAGCTTTTGATGGTTTGTAGTAGGGGTTGTAAGGGGACACTCCATCGTGGAATGCCAAGCAGACACAACGACTGCTCAAGCCCACCACCAAGGGGAGCGAGCGTCAAGCGAGCACAGTGACAAGCAGCTGGCAGGCAAGAGGACAGGCTGCCGACAAGGGATGGAGCCAGAGGGCAAAGGCAGAGAGCGAGGTCATCACTGAGGAGCTTACAGTTATGCTGATGTGTAGACCCAGAAGCAATGCTATTGCTAGGACTGGGGATGTTCCATCTGCCAGTCCTACTTATATACTACATCGGACACACTATGACTATGACGTATTGACTAATAGGGCTGGTATGTACTAAGCACTACTGAGTAAGCAATAATCAGCATGAGTAAGCCAGCCAATGGCATAAAGGCCTGCCGGCAAGTAGAGTGGGTCCAAAGACCAGCTGATCTGTCAGATGATGATGCTGAGACGGGAAGGGAGCTGGATAGGGCCGGAGCGGTCTGGATGGTGGCTAGATAGGGGTGCCAATGTCAACACAGACTAAGCAAGGCTAAAGTGGACAGTCTGAGGACTTGTCCCCTGACAGGGGTACTGGGAGAGTATATATTAGCGCTAGGGTCACAAGAAGGCAAGAGAACTTCAGAGTCAAGAAAGGCAGTAGAAACAATATTTACAAGGCCACTATGGTGGTCATAGTCCAGCATAAGCGCTACATCTCCATGATTGTTGCCAATCACTTCCTTGATGGTGGATGAAAACACGAGTGTGGCTGTCCTGGGTACTGGTTGGTAAATATTGGTGCTTTGGCGAGTTTCTCCTTCTGGCGACCTCTAGAGAAGGTTGGCACTGTGTGGCGGAAGCCAGAGTTTGGGTTGCTAATCGCCAGGGTGGTTTTGTTGTTGGATAAAGTCTTGACTATGGAGCGCGCTACTATGTCAAAAGGTTGGCGGCCAAGGAGTGTGTCATAAGCAGGTGAGCATAGTATGTGGATCTGCAGGTAAAAAGTAAGGTTGCCAATGGTGCATGGCATGTTCTTGGCGAGTCCAAGCAACCTGTCTATTGTACCGTTAGCGCTTTGCATGTTTAGTACTATACCCAGGTCATAGATGAGGCCTAAGTTGTTAGTGACCTCTGCCGACATCAAGATGATCTGGGAGCCGCTGTCCACTATGTCCTGGGCAACTGTCAGTATTGCGGGGTCTTCTTCTGGCGCTAGTGACCAAATGTAAGTTTCCACTGGGTCTATTGAGGTGGTGTTGGCGAGTTGTTGGTTAGTGTCAGTGTTGGTAAGCGATGAGTCGGTAGCAAGTAAAAATCCAGGTAGTGTGTTGTCGATGTTGGGTGCATCTTGGACCATTGCCTGTAAGGTGCGCTTAGGAGTGACAGCTGTTTTGACTTGATTCCTGATGTTGGGAGCTATGCTGCAGAGTTCCTCTACTGATAAGGTCACAGGTGTCTTCATAATGCAGCTAAAGACGTGGTTGGATTTTTCAATGTTGTATATGGGTGCCATTGGTCGGTAACTACCTTCAGGTTGCTTATCAGGTGCGGCAAAGTTTTGTTGGGTGGGTGCAAAGGCGGTGGAGCTGAGGCAGTAGCGTCTTTAGTGTGTGCAATGGGTGTAGCGACTGGGTCGGGAATGGCAGGAGTGGCTGGCTGTGTAGGGACATGTGCTGGGGCGGCGGCAGTGGGTACAGACATGTCGGTAGAGGAAGGCACTAAAGGTCGGTGACCTGTCAATGGCTGCTTGGGTTTTGTAATTTCCATGCTGTCAAACACTTGTTTTAGAGTCGCCAATTTGCGTTCCAGAGTTTCAATTCGTGCGTCCTTAGTGAGATTGCCGTTGTCGCTAACTGTGTCCAAGTGCATTACCTCTAATACCATTTGCTGCTGTAGCGCTTGTTCTGCGTTGGGATTAGCATTGCCGGTAAGACTGCCAGTTGCTAAGTTGCCAGGGTTCCGTTGGTGCCACTCATCCACGTGCTCTTGGTAGGACTTGAGCTTGGGATAGTTTGGTATGATGGCGCCAGAGGGGAGTACTACCTTGCTGTTGGCAGCCCTGCAAATGCGTCCTTGCCGGATGTAGTTTTCCAAGGTCGAGCAGCGACCATGTATCATAGTGTGGCCTACTTCACCACAAAAGTGACAGAGGTTGTTAGTGGAGGTGATGCTATGAGTGGTGATAAGGCTGGTGGTGATCATGGTCTCAATGTGTGTCATAGAGTTAGCGACAGCGGCAGCAATGGCAGTGTCAAGGTCTTCCTTCTTAATGTAGCAGTCAGGTGTTGATTGAGGTGGCAGCAACCAGAATCATGCCAGGAATTGGGGCAGGACGAGAGGCGCTCACACCAGTGTCTGTGCCTTTTAACATCCATTTGCCTGCCTCAAAGACGTCGTCCACATCGTAGGATTCCTCGGGGTGGTGGTTGGGCTGTAAGATATCCAAGCGCCTAGCAATCCATGCCCATAGCGACGTGGGAAGACCTTGTTGGAATATGTGATGTTTTTCATTGCAGTAGAGCTTGCCGTTTTGCAATAGCCACCTAGCGACCCTCTGGAAGTCCCTATAGTAAGTAGAGAGAGTGCCAAGCATGTAAATACCGTTGTCAAATGTTTCCTGAACTAGCTTTGGGAGTTCCGTTACTGTATACCTGGTAGACTCCTCAGCACATGGGTAGAGTCAGATTACTGCCGCTTTCCATTCCTCGTAGGTCGCTAATGCCAGGGGTCTGATTGGTTGGTTGCCAGGGACAAAAACCAGGGCGCTAAATTCCCTAAGGCCAGTCCAAGTTTCTGCCATGTCGTATGATACATACCATGCTGCATATTTCTTCATTTGCGTGTGGTTGGTAATACCACAGTCGCAAAAGAGGTATTCTAGTCCCTTGAAATATTGAGTGAGTTTCTGTGGTTTAGTTTCATCCCATTTTGGGGCCAAGAAGTGGTTGCAAGGTGGCATGCGCTGAGGGACAGCTGCCTCCATGGTAGTTAGTGAGTGTGTGGTCGGTAACAAGAGGGTCGGTAAGTGTACTGGTGACAGTGGTAGTGTGGGTGTTGGCATTCTGAATAGCTGGGATAGTGGTGTAAAGGGTGAGCTTGGCGACCCTTGTGCTAAGTCAGCAAGAGGTGTCTGATGTCCAGGAACAATTGGTTCAAAGTTGAACTCTCGGGAAAAGAGGTCGCTAATGTCGTCAACTGTAAGGTTGGCTGAGGCGTTGGCTAGTTCCTGCGCTAGAGTATGGTGGGGTAAAGCTCCAGGTAACTGTGGCATAGAAAGCAATTGGTGTAAGGAATCAAAGGTGCCTGCTGACTGGCTGAGAAGGCGGCGCTGGCGCTGAAGACGGGTTTCTGGCAGAATTCTGCCCTAAAGTCCCTCACGGTGGGCTCCAATTTGATGATGCCCAAATGTTGCTAAGCACTGTCCTGGTAGATGGTAAACTTAGTGCCTCATGAATGAATAGTGTTGGGCAGTTGCTAGTGTTAAGAGAGTCTCGGGCAGGGTTCCAGAAGCCTAGTCTTGTTAGTGGAATTTGGACTTAGAGAAATAAACTGGTTGCTTAGCAATCTAAGCCAAAAGCCTGCAAGGTGCTAGGGTGCTAGAAGTTGGTAAGGACTCTAGCAACGTAAACATTGGCAACGATGTGCCCATATGGCACTATAAGACAAAAGGTGGTAAACAAAGTTGGCAAGGTGAAGTCGGCAAGACTGTATCACTTAGCGACTCTGAGGACTTAGAATGTGCTGAAATAAGATCTGAACTGTGGGGCGTATGATTTGATGAAGACAAAATATGTACAGTATTTATAGGCGCTAAGTTCCACAGGGTCCCCACTGTTCCAACAGCCCTAGTCGGCTTTCTTCTAGAATCCGTCCTTGCGGTGTGGCTGTGGTAATTAAACTAAAAGTTGCTAATTAATCAATCAAAAAAAATAGAGACAAGTACGATGGAACGTGAAAGTCGCTAAGCAACGGCGTCTGTCAAGTTGGCAAGCATTAACTCAACATCCTAGCAGTGAAAGAGGCCAAATGCATGGAGACTGTTGCTAAGGCCTGAAACCATCAAGGGCGCCTGTCTTGCGTAAGTTGCTAGGCACTGGATAAGCTATAAGTGTTGCTAATATCTGAAATCATTAAGGGGCCTGTCACTAAGCGTCGCTAAAGTGATCTGAAGTTGGATCTTTGAGAAGCACTGGGTTTTGATAGGCGTTGCTAAAGGCCCTGGCGTCGGTTATCACTGATCAGAGACCTGAAAGGGGGCCAGGCTGAAGTCAGGTGAGTGACAGGTGATTGCCAAGTCAGGTGATCACTAAAGTCCCATGGTTGCCAAGTCTTGTGATTATCATGTGACCAGTAAATCGTCAGCTGACCGCCAAGTCAGCTGGTTGCTAAGTTCCATGATTCTGCATGTCATGTCCTGTAGCCTGAGTTTGATCCCTGCTAGCTGCAAAATATATGTTGCTAAAAATAGCACTGGTGTGCTGAGCTCAGTCAGAGGCTTATCACTAGAGTGGGTAGGAACTCCTCCTTGCGTCCTTCTTCCTGGCCAGGGTCTCCTCTGCTATGTCTGTTATCCTTGTAGAGAGCCTCTTTATGAGAGAATGCCAGAGGCAGGGGGTCCAGCAGGTCAAGATCCGCAAATAGGGGGTATTCCATCCAACATGCCTAGATAGCTGTGCATTCCCACATCACAGTGTACCGCTCCTTCTTCACTTTATCCATGCAGGTGGTGCAACACTGGGGGCACCAACTCATGCTGATTTCTTCTGAGACCTAGTCAATCTCCAGATTGTGCTCCCAGAGCCAGGAAAACCCTAGGATCATCTCCTGTTTGCCAATGCTCATAACCGTGAAAGTGGTGCGCTCTGTGTGGGATTTGTAACACAGGACAAGGTCCATCATGGGTTTGATGGATCCCGCTTTGTTATGAGTGCCATCAACATTATACACTGGGATGGGGGATAGGAGGGGCTGGTGCTGCTCCACATAGCTAGCGTCTACAAAGAGTCCAGTTGCTCCAGAGTCCAGGAGGGCAACTACGCTCTGGGTTTGCTGTGTGTCGGTAGTTTCAATTTCCACGTTCATCCAGAGTGAGTTTGGTGATGAGTGGATGCTATGATGTAGCGGCAGGGGAGGCGGCGTTTCCAGGCAGGAGTGCATGCCTGGGGAGTGGTTGAGGAGGGCTTGGGAGAGCCATTGAGTATGTCAGGGATAGTGCTTATGGTTGGGGGGACTGAGTTGTTGACAGAAGTTGTATTGATTTCTTCTACTGACAGACATGCAAACTGATTAGCACTAGGCAACAGGGGTGTACTTTTCACCTGTCACATCCTTCAAAACCCTCCTGCAACTCCTGCAACTCTCTAGCAACAAAAGGGGCCTTGTTGTGCTCTCCAGGGCAGTGGTGTCCAGAGAAGGGATCCCGGCCACATTGTGGGCTGCCAGGAGTTGCAGGAGCAGCTCCTTCTGCTCCTCTGGGGACAGATATTGGATCTCAAGGCCCCAGGAGCAGTGGCAAGCAAAGTGGCCCTGGGTGCTGCAATGTTGGCAAGAGAGCAGGAGGAGTGCATGTTGCCAGGAAGTGTCCACATCCATCAGAGCGCCCAAGGGTAGCATTGGGGGTGCCAAAGGTGCTGCTGACAGTGCTACCAAAGGCAGGGTGGTTGGTTGATGAGGGAGCAGAACAGGGAAGCACAAGAAAGAAGCGGGGTCATGGCCTTGCAGAGGTTCCGCTTGAGCTCCATGAGCTGCCACTGCTCCCAAGTCACCTGGTACCAGGATAGGACCTGATTGTCTGCCAGGCGTCCTTCCACAAGGTTGTTGATGTGTTCCATCAGGACTGGATGGAGCCCTTTGTAAGGGGAATGCTTGACATCTGCGGAACTTCTTCCACAGAGTCGGCAATGCAAGAGGCAAGCAAGAGTCAAGCAAGCACAGAGGTGGGCAGGAGTTGGGCAAGAAGCAAGCAAGGCTAACAGAGGGTCAGACAGCGCTAGATAAGCTTACGGTTGGTTCAGTGGATAGGCCAGAAGAACACTGCTATGGTTCAGCCTGAGGATATTCTATCCCATAGGCTGCCTATATATACTACATTGGTGGCTATGCTATTACTAATACTGTTTACTAATCAGGCCCTGGTATGTAAAGGAGTATGACTAACAATAATTGATGCTGAGTAAGGTCCAGGCATATGACTCATCAAGGCTGACTACTACAAGATGGAAGGGGAAAGGGTGAGTCAAGCGGCTAGTCAGATCTGCTAGGAATAGGCATATTGTCGGACTAAGCTCGGAATAGGGTTGGACACAGTCCAGAGACTGGTCCCCTGACAACCTCTGCCTTTTGTCCGATGAGCGCGGTTATGGACCTCAAGGAGTCGGTGTCCCTGGCCATGCAAAACTTCTTGGGAATGGCACCCAATGGTAGTGACTTGAGGTAGTTCAGCACTAGATCCAATGACGTCCAGTATGCATAGTTGATGGCAGCAGTTTCCCCAGTATTTGGGAGGAACCACACCAACTTTCTACTGCTATTGACCACTTTGATTGAGGGGAGAGCGGCCTCCCCTTCCTCTGTTATTTCCTCGATCTGCGCGATATTGGTGGCTAAGATGCACTTTGGAATTACCATGGCTCAGGCTAGATTACGCACATCCAGTGCAATGCTGAGGACTTTGCTGACTGTCATTGTGACATGTGCTTCCATCAGCTGATTGAACACTGCTTTGGTATGTTCCACCGACTGGATAGGTACCTTGGTTTGGTAAGCTCCATTGTTCTGCTTGTCCGGTTTCCCCATGACTTTATCCGCAGGTGGGGCATATTGCCTTGGCATGCCTGAGAAGGAGTGAAGTGGTGCCTCAGGGTCTTGTACTTCTGTGATGGTAGGTTTGTTTGCCAGTTGGCTAACCAATACCATTAGCACTGTTGGTACTGTCTCAGCAGTGGTGACCGGCCAGTAATCAGTTAGGGGGTGTTTAGCTTTAGGAACCTGGACCCCATTGCTTATGTCCATAGTAGCATTTGTGAAGGTTGCCGAGGGCACCCGAGCTTATGGAGCCACTAGAGAGACTTTGAACACCAATTGCTGGATGTTGGCTTGCACCAGGTCTGGATTTGCGTTTGCTGAGAGCATACCAGTGGCTATATTGCCTGGGTTGCAGCAGTGGTACTTGTCTACTCTGTCCTTGTAAAGGGGTTTGCTGGGGTTGTATGGGATAAATCCCCCCAATGGCAGGACCACCTTTCCTTCCGCATTCCATCAGCACCTCCTCCGCAGGATGTAATCTTCTAGGACGTTGCATCTCCTCCTTACCATGGTATGCCTGATTTCTTCACAGAAATGGCATCCATCTCCTAGAGGTGGTTAGCCTGTTGGGTGATTGCCTCCTGATCTGTCGCTCAGGACTGCCACCTTCTCTAGGGCAGCTACTATGGCTAACTTTACTATATTGCCTAGGTCTTCTTTCTTGATGTACCCACTGTTGGCAGTGGGTGAGGCTCCGGAACCTTGGGCTTGTTGTACATTGGGGGCCAGTAGCACACCTCCAATATACCCTGCTGGCGCCGCGGGCGTTGGTGCCAAACTGGTGTTGGTACCATGGAGGATCCACACCCCGGCTTTGTAGACTCGGCCAACATTGTGGGGTTTGTTTGGATGGTGGTTGGGGTCCAATATTTCCAACCGCCTTGCTAAAGGGACGTCGGGAACCCTTGTTGGAAGTACCGCTTCTCTTCATTTGCCAAAATCTTGTTGTGGCTCTTTAACCACTGTGCAATTTGTTGAAATGTTTGGTAATAGTCAGATAACTGGCCCAACGTTGTTAGCCCATACGGAACATTCCCATGACATGTCTTTCTAGGTTGTTAACAGCCCACTTTGCCTGTTCTTCTGCTCTGGGATACAATTTCACAATGGCAGCCTTCCATTCTGCGTAGGTGTAGGGGCAGTTCTGTTTGCCAGTGTTGCCCTTGAACTGTGGTATGCAAGTCCATAGCTCTGCTGTGTTGTACAACATGTATCTGGCCACGTATTCCTTTTTGTGGCATTCATTGGTAATCTGACAGTCATGGAATAAATATTCCAATTCTTGGAAATAGTGTGGTAATTCTCGTGGTTTGTTTTTGTTCCACCTTGTTGGCATCTGTGAGGCAGTATTTTCCTCCATCCTTCTTGGTACGTGTATTATAATTGGTGTCTGTGAACGCTGGACCAGAGTTAGTTGAGGTGTGTCTGGTGTGGGAATATCAAATGAGAAGAACTCGTCAATTGGTGTTACCGGTGATAATTCTCTTGGAAATAACTCAGGGATATCATCGACGGTTAGTCTTTGGTAGGCTGCCTCTATTTCTTCTGCTAAATTTGGGAGTTGGTATAGTCTCGTTGGCGGTACTGGATTGCTTAGCTCGATTCAGATTGGGTGTATAGGTAATGGTGGAAAGAGAGTTGGTAATGGTTCTGCTGCTTCTCTTTGTCGTCTCTGTGCTCTGGTTTCTGGTGGTATTCTGTAGAAGAGTCCCCCATGGTGGGCTCCAATATGATAGCATCACAATCTCCCTATAAGCAGAATTTAGACTTGTTGCGAGTCTTTGGAATTTAGTTGAAAAGCTATAGGTGTGACTGATAATATGCAAAGAATCTTTTGTGGTTACCCCCTAGTAGTGCCAACACCAAGGGCACCCGTATTATGTCAGAGTTTTGAAGTCGGTAGCAGAAAGTAACAAGTTGCTGTCAGAAAGTTGCTAGACACTGTCGGAAAGTTGCTGGACGCTGTTAGAAAGTTGCAAGATGCCTGTTAAATCTGTACTCTGTACTCTTTACGTGATCTCTGAGGGGAAAAGTTGTTTTTATTCCAAGTTATAGTACAGTTTATATAGTGCTTTTGGGAGGTGGGCAGTAACCTCCTACCTCAAACATTTCCTTCCTCCGTTCCATCTTCCACTTCCCATTCCGCCTGTGGGGCCTTTGTTCCATTACTCCTTATTCGGATGCAGGCACTCCCCCACTGCCGCTGCAGGCATCACCGTTCTTGCCGTTTACTTGGTCTGCCTCCCCATGGCTAGTGCAGTTACTTCTTCCTTGATCCATTGGCCCTGAGCTTTGCATGTCTCCTCTCTGAGTTGATCACACTGTGAGGTTCGACCCGCCGCCTCTACCGCTCCTTTGTACTGGAGTTCCCATTTTGCTGTTTTGGGGCTATTCTGCCTTCAGCGGTACTAGGCCCCTATCAACGGGTATGAGGTGGTTGCCTTGGAACATGGTTTCTTTCTGAAGTGGAAGGAGGGTGTTATGGGAAACCCTGTTATATATGTCAGTAGCATGTCAGAATATGCCATGAGAGATACTTACATGGAACATCCTTGTCAGGATCATATGCATCCCTGTGATGCCAGCATGCTCTATAAGGAGAGATATCAGCCATTGTCAATAACTTTAGCGGATCTTTGTAGAGGACTGCAGGTTCTTAGTTGTGAATAAGTATAAAATCAATATTGTTGGCCACTCACTGTGGTTGGCATCAGCCTCAGCGGCACTGACCTCTGGATGACCATCATCTGTGTGGCGCAAACAATTTGCCTCCTGGCCTGGTGCTGAATCATCATCCTCCAAGTCAATGTCATCACTGATGGCCAGATCATAGCTCCAGATTACAGGAGACTGGGAGGTGGTATAACAGATAGTATTGGATATTTGCACACCCATGAAAAGTATTTCTAGGACTATTGCCCACAGCCCATACCAAGAAGCTTTGTGCAAGTTAGTGATACCTGCAATTGAAAGCTGGAGCTTATGAGTGAGCTGCCCAAGTGAGATTGTTATGTTTGATGGTAAGGCAACCAGTATGGCTGGATCAATCATTGAGGAAGCTAGAGTGGAGTCACTTGGCCCAACAGAATTCATGCTTGCATCGGTAAGCTACCTAGATGGAATGACTCAAGGATGTGCAGCAATGAGCAAGTCCTTATTTATACTGCCAAACTGATAGTCATGAGCTCAAATGGAGGATTTCACTTGTTTATAACATGATAGTTGTCAAACTGATAGTCATTGATTTGAACAAATCCCCTACACAAATCAGTATCGCTAGATGACCATAAGGTGTGTACCAAGGTCGCATTTTGCCATCATAGTGCTCAATGCTCAACACAAGTCAAGACTTAATCTGCCTCTCTTCTACAAATTTGACCATGGAAAAGCAAGTGGTATGTCAACCATAACTGCTTGTTCTATTTTATTGCTTATTCCTGCAGACGGTATTGAACAGTATAGAATCTAACAAGTCAAGAAGTTGAGTAGCATGTCTGGAGTTGATAGAAACCACCCCTCTGTACCTCATCCCCAACTGCCTCCAATTCTATGGCTTTGCCCTAAAGAAAAAATGGGTCATGGACTTTGCATGTGCCTGCATGGTCACAAAGGGTTACAGTATCTAGGAAATTCTTGGCTGGCTCATTCTGTACCTCCAGCAAGAAGTTAGTGCTGAGATTTGCCTTGAGTTGGTCTTGATGGATAATGCAATGCTGGGCAAGGCTACTGTGTATGAAGGCAACACTCCAGGATTGAAGCATATTACAATAATATTGATGTGCATGTTTGATCAGGTGGGGTGGAAGCTCCGTCCAATGATGGCTCAGGTACAGAAGCTGGCAAAGTTGATGTGCTCAAAGCTAAGGTAGTTCATGGATGTTAACACCCTTGAGTCTCCCAAGACATACATACAACTTCTACAGTCACTCTGCAATCTATTTGACACTGTCATACCCAAGTCCAACCCATGCGTAGAACACTGAGGCAACTTGATAATGGAAAACCTAAGGTGTCCTTGAAGAGTGTGGATTTGATGTATGGGTCTTTGTGCTAAATGCACGCCTATCCACTCTCCTGATAGCACTGGCTGCTGCTCTTTTCAGCCACAGGATGACTTCCAGAATCAAGAACTGGTGCTTGAGGCTTGCATTAAAGAAGCGGGATATCTATTTTCTGCCAAAATTCCATTGTGAACTAAATCCAATTGAAATGGTGTGAATGATCTCTATTGCATAGACAAGCCAACACATTTAAGTATTGGAACATCATTATAGGTAGAGTGCTATTGCTTCATTAAATTATTCCTGGTGTTTCATGAGTGCATATCAAAAGGGGTTGACTGGAAAAGCTGCCGCATGGACTGTTCATCAACAAAAATTACACCAACAAGTTTCTGAGGACATCAGAATGATTTCAGTAACAGTGATGCAGTATGTAGTACTGGTTGGACACATAAGCACTCATGCGCTCACACTCAGCATTGTCAATCGAGCTGGAGCTAGTGACAAACCAGGTGGCAGTCTCTTCAACAAGTCAACAGCATGCACAGCCACCAAATAGGGTAATGTTATTATGCAACATGGGAACAATGGATCCTAACCTGTCAAGGAATTGCAAGCTTGGTCCCATTGGTCTGAGGCAGTAGACAGAGAGCTTTGTCTCAAATAGTAGTGCCAAGTAGTGCAGTGGTTGGCCTTCTCAATTTTTGGCATGGACCTGCTGACCAATGGCATGTGACATCACATATTTTGCACTTTGTAATATATCATTAACTCCTTACAGATACAAGTTCTGGGTTCACCCAGACTTGCTGTTAACTCATGCTGCTCCCTTTCAATCTGTAACATTCCTTTTGACCATTTGGCAGACTGGGTGCCTGTTAGTATTGTATTTTTGGAGGTTGTTGTCCATGATCATATAAGCAACTCTTGATTGTAATATACAGCAGTTCAATTGCACATTGCAACACTGAATGGATCAAAAGTAAGTCCTTCTGCTATCTACAAATGTGCTGACATTCTTGATGTCACTCTTAAGAGTGGATAAAACTTCTGGTGCTGTTACTTTCTATCAAGGAGATGTCTACTATTCCCCAAACTCCAGCCGCAAAGTTTCTCCCCCACTGCTAGATTCAAAATTAGGCACAGAGAATCTATTTTTTTGATTCAAACTGCTAGCAAAGAAGATTTTACTAACCCTTATTGGTGGACAGAGATCCTTGGATGGCTTGCATTTATTCCATGTGATCCTTTGTATAACAGCCCTCTATTGGGAAGACTTTCAAAAGTATCCAAACATCTACACCATTACATTGAAAAGGGGTGAGAAAGGTTTTCCCTACCTCCAGAAATTGAAGATTCATGAATCAAATTGGATTGGTGGTTGTCATTGGCAACATCTGTCATAACCAATGAACTTAGGATCTCTGTGGTCCACCCCTTCTCCTCTTGGACCATAGGTTACATGGAAAAAGAGGACAGCTATGGACATATGCTGGCATCAATTCACAGATCTTGAGGATGGTTCAAAGTTTGGATGGGACTGTTGTCGCACTTTATCACCAAAGCTAGGTTAACAAACAAATCCGGTACAGATATGCATTGGTACCATGCACTTTTGGCCTATGGATTTCAGCCTGACTTATTGGATGCGCTCCAATTGTCAGTGATCTGTGACTTCTCTTTAGCTACCAAACGTGCTGGCATCTTCCTTGATATTACCAGTAAAAATACAAACCAACCAGCTGTGGAATGGTTTTTGAAGTACAATGTCCCCATATAGTATTGATAGGAGACACAGGAAATGTTGATTCCTTCCTTTGCTTATCTAGCCCCCCTTTTAGACCATTTACAGCATGCAGTACTAGCTTAGAGCAATCCTGTACAGGAAGTGTATACCTTGGGAAAGTGGCCTGAATTTGAAGTTTTTTTTTTTGCTGCTTGCAAGGAGCGCAACGCAAGACATCTTTTGTATAAAAGTGCCATTGAGCAACAGACCTGCTTGAACAGAGAGCGCCGTCCACCCACAGTCAGTGAGGACAAAACTGTCTGGTGTCGCATTCAAGTGCACAAGGCTGATAGGGAAAAAACACTTGGAGAGTATAGTCAAGCACAAATGCACTATGATTCATTCTCAAACAAGTGGGATTGCTGCAAAGAATTTGGTCCTGGCAATGAAGACAGCAACAAGGAGTTTTACAGCTTTTTGGACTAGCCAATTGGTTCTACCAGTCCCCCTGGGCCCCCATACAAAAACAATCTACTGCTTAGGACTCTTACTCCCCCACAACAACCAGGGCATTTTTCAGACTCCGAGCACCTTGATGTGCCTCGCATCCACCTACTCCGGCATTCTGTTAATCCACTAGAATCCATGTCACCAGTATTGCCTGAACTCCCATTGTCGGCATCATCAGAGCCTATGTTCCTCATGTATCAAAGGCCCAGGCTGGATGAGTCTTGTAAAATTGCTGCCCTGCACTAGAAAATTTTTGAGATCCTTGCTTTACACTATGGCTTTACATGGCCCTCTTCTCTGCCCTCCTCTTTACCATTGCTGACCAGCAAAGCAGAAGGCTAGAAACTAGGTCAGCTGCTAGGTCTGTTGTGGTCTTGATGCCAGCCTTACATTCAAAAAGTCTCAGCTGCATCTCTGGCAAAGTCTTACTTTGAGAGATTAATAGCAGGATACCAGCCCAAGGATGATAACTGTAATTTCACCATCATGAGTTGTTTTTCACTGGCTATGTTTGAATGTGGTCAATATCTATGCATTGTTGAGACTGTAGAAGAGAAGTCCCAAATTTTCTACATATTTGATTTTGGTAACAAGTCTAAGAGACTGTGGAAGTTGATGCTCACTAATGCAGCGGATGCATTATTGGTATGTCGACTTCATTCTTGGTTTTGTGAATTGGACATTGCAGAGTATCTCCTGCAGCATGGCATTGCATTTTGAACCTTTCTTCCTTCCAAAATTGCCTCTAAAGCACCCTGCCAGCTCCTACCCCTTGGTGTACTCCCAATGAGACTGTTGGATTTGCAGTATGGGATCAAGGATTATGATTCTTATGTTTGGCATTGGGAAACTCTGTTAACACATCCTTGGAGCCATGCTGCACTAATGCAAAGTGACATCATCTGGAGGTTGAGTGCTTCAGTTGTCAGCTTTTCATTTGTACTCCAAGTACCTATGGGGTAGTCAGCGATTCCCAACACAATGATCATGGTTTGCAACTCAAAAACAAATGAGTCATTCATAGAACTGAAGAAGAACTCAATCTGATTTCTGGCTCCTATCTTTGCTCAACTGGTAAGACCTTTCCTATATCCTAACCATTTCTCACGTTTTTCCAGGGACTCTTAACCAAACCGCTCTCCGTTCCTGGTTCCCTACAGTGATGGCCTTCAACAGCAGTGGTGAGGATTATGGCCACTGGAATGAGCAACATGAAGACACCTTCTTGTGACAATTATGTGAGATAAATAATCTAGATCACAAAACAAGTTTTTGAGGTCCCTTACTGGGTAAGAAATGGCACAATCCCATGTGTGGTTCAAAGGATGTCTGACATTTAAAAAGTGCTATTGAGTCTTTCTCTCAGACTTTCATCAAACATATGACAAGACAGATAATCCATCAAAAATTAACATGTAAATACATCATGAGAAGTTGTATAGAATCTATGAGCAGCTAACACATTCAGAAGGTCAATCCTTTGGGGATATATAGTTGCCCCTGATGAGCATGGCTGACAAAACTGCATATTATTGCTTGAGCGTGGTAAGTATCAGAGGATGAATGACACCTTACCTGTGCACTGCAAAATTGACAAGGGTGTTATTTTCATGCCTAACATTGACAAATTTGGACTGGGTTCCTTTATGCATGACAAAAATATTGCCATGCCAGTTTCTGACTGACCAAGGGAGGACATGGTGGTTCAGTGGGAGACTGATATGGTTTTGAAAAAAAAGATGATAGTGGAATTTCTCATGCCTCTTCATGATGGTTATGATAATGTGGTGAATATGTGGCTGGAGCTTATGGTTTTGTAGTATAAATTCAAGGTGGGGTTGCCTTCCATGCCAATTTGTCTAACACTGCACCCTTTTTGTGACAGATCAGCTGTACATTGCAGACTAGTATTGTCCATCAATATTGACAGACAAGTCCTACCTTTGAGTCAGAATAGCTGAAGTATTTGTGACTGGATAGGTAGCTCACTTTACTAGAAGGTGTAAAAGGTTCTAACAAGTTGACTATGTCATGTTAAAGAGTCAGTAATGCTTTTCAAAGCAATGAGGGAGTAGACTCAGAGTTGAAGGTAAGGTAATCATAGCCTCTCAATATAACAGTTATGTTCTTTGTATGCAGGTGGGTATATCTGACAAAAGAATTGGAGTTTGGAATCTTCACACATCAATTATCATTCTTTTGATCTTTGAGTGACTTAAAATTGTTGCTAAATGCATGCGTATTGACAAAGAAGCAATATCTCCATGTGCCTACTAAGCCTCCTTTTTTCCTTTGAGCTTTGGGATTCTTTGTAACATGACACACAACTTCCACCTTTATATTGCTGCTAATAAATTGGGACCATAGAGTGACTTGCAGCGTTCCAATCCCATGGACAGAGATTCCAATATCACTGTATGTCTAGCAGCATTTCTTTTGGATGCATGCACTAATGTTGTATCTCTTCAAGATTACTGTCCCTGTTGAGCTGGATAGTTCCCCTCCTGCCCAACCCATGGAACTTGATATCTTCCATATAACTCCGCACTCCCAGAAGTGTCTTAGAACCAAAACAGATGATTAGGATACTGTCTTTTGAGCTGTAATTACAACTCCTTTCCATCTAGGTGTTTATCAACCTTGCTTCCATAGGGATCTCATAGTCTTGAAGATGAGACAATGCGTTGTCCAAATGAGTCATTGTCTGGGACTTGAACAAACCCTTGAGCAGGTAGTGAAGTTAAAATGTGAGAAATTAGCACTACCAAGACATCTTCAACTTCATGAATCTGCAAGTCTGGCACCAATTACAGTGGGCTTTGTATCAATGAGTTGTCTAAATACTAATTTATGCTCCACCTAGCGGATCACCTGCAAAGTACAAACTGATGAACTGCTTCCAAATGAGGCCTCAGATATTGATAAGAATGTTCAGCCAAAAAAAGATGAGACACAAAGTGATCTATACCAACAAGAGTTTCCGGGTCATGTTGGAAGCAAGAGAATTGTCCTTTGATAGATATGAAACTGCATTGGAGGTAAATTTATAGGCTACTCATTAGCTTTTTGTTCCTCATTCCATCATAGGAGGAGCGGACACAGGAACAAATGCAATTTTCTATTGCTTTGCAAGAAGCAAAAAATGAGGTTGCCAAAGCATTGAAAGGGCAAGAGACAGTTCAAACTGCGCTGTTAGCCTTACAGCTAGAAAATGATGGGATGCAAACTACCCTGGAACAGCAAGATGCTGCACTGAAGGTAGATTCAACCATGTTCCCCCTTTCTTCTCTAACCACCATTGCTCTCAAGGAATGGGAGGATAGATTGCAGAGGGTGATAACCAACTTTGACACCCTGCAGCAGGAAAAGGAAGAAGTTGTTAAGGTATACTTTTCCAATGACCCGTCTTTTGTATCTCACCACTTTTGCAGGAAACAATGGACACGGTGATGACGCCCAAAAGTTGCTAGGCACTGTCAGAGTCAATAGTAGCCTAGCGCAGTTATAAGAGAAAGCATTGGGCACGCTAAGTATTGGAGGTTGAGTCCTGGCAGGGTCCCAGCAACACACGTAAGTGAAGGAAAGGTTATTGAAGTTAAAAGAAAGTTGCTTAGCACAGCTAAGCACTGGTAACTAGGCCGTAGGTGCCTAGGTTGAGTTTGCGTAATGTCTTGATTAGTCCCATAGGTGGACTAGCATAAAGTGTACACCTGTAGTTGGTGCCTAATAGGTGAGGAGTCAAAGAGGGGCTGTAAACTCTGGTGATTTCCTGGTAATTGGGGTAGCTATGTACAGTTTATGGAAAAGGTAAGAAATCATATGTAAAATGTTGCTAAAGTGCTTTGACAGTGTAAATGAAAAATATAACCTAAAAAGTATTAATGCACCAAGGCTGTGTGCTAAGCGGTAGGATCAGTAGCTAAGCGTGAAAATGATGCATTTAAGCTGTCTGTCACTTGTTAATTCCTTTAGCCATTGGCTAGTACTCCATTCTTCAAGTCCTTATGTTGAACTTAGAGCAAAACTGCTCCAAAATGCGCTAGAGAACGTCAGTAGGCGCTAAAGAGCATTGGTAGGCGCTAAGGAATGTTGGTAAGTGCTAAGGAACGTTGGTAAGCGCTAAGGAACGTTGGTAAGCGCTAAGGAACATCGGTAGGCGCTAAAGAACGTTGGTAAGCACTAAGGAACGTTGGTAAGCGCTAAGAAACGTTGGTAAGCGCTAAGGAACGTTGGTAAGCGCTAAAGAGAGTTGGTAAGCGCTAAAGAGAGTTGCTAAAATGTAGCTTTCTGTGCTGAGTCTGAGTGGAGTCTCATCAACGGCAAAGAAGGAAATTGGCAAGATTAATGAAAAAGCCATTGAGTTACAGAGAGTGATAGGTGCTCTGCAACGCAAAAAGGACCATGTACAAACTACGTTGGATGATAGGAACAAGGCTTTTGATGCTTCACTCAAGGTATATCATTTATATCCAAGTTGTTGATGCAAAATGTAGGGTTTGTTGAACTAATCAGAGGGACTCTAATCAGTGTAGACAACTAAA